>JABUQX010027342.1:12500-14077 GCA_015478945.1 Trachelipus rathkii | reverse complement strand
GAGGGTGAAATAGAGGAAAGAATAATGAACTACTCTAGAGGGGTGGGTCAGGTTATTTTCCTTCTCATGGGAAAAAAAACTGAGGGGGAAGGGGTAAAACGCTCGATTTTATACCTCGATTCTGAGACCGGTTACTTTTTTTTACTTGGGTCGGAGTCGTGGGACACTTACACTAGAACAAGGAGTAAAGACGTGACGGCTGAATATGAGGGTGTTGAGGTCTGTTAGGGGGGGTGACCAGAAGAGAAAGAAGGAAGGAATACTGCAGATTAGAGAGCAGTTGGGTGTCTGAGCGGTGGAGGACTGATCGAGAAGCAACAACTGGCGATGTATGGACACATCAAAAGATGGATGTGAAGAGATACCCGCTTAGATTTTATGCATGGAGGCCTGCAGGCAGAAGACCGGCGGGACGACCAAGGAAAAGATGGAAGGATGGAGTGGCGGCGGCGGTGGCGAAGAGGGGTTGGACGCTGGATCAGGTGGAGGAACATCGACTGTACGAGGAGAGGGTCCTGTGGAGAAGCATTGCAAACGACAGGTGATGACCCTACACGGAGGCGCTTGGTGAGAAAGGTGAGAAATATATATATATATATATATATATATATATATATATATATATATATATATATATATATATATATATATATATATATATATATATATATATATATATTAAATATATATAGATAGATATATATATATATATATAATATGTGGCTATTCAGTAGGATCTTTCACCGAAAAGGTATATTTATTAAAATTTTGTATTTTCCCACTTTAGAAGGTATTTTTTTTTTAACCAATAAGCATAAAGATAAAGTTGCCAGTCGCTTCAAACGGTTGTAATACGAAGAAGCTAATTAAAGAAATATTAAAGTTTAAATCTATGTAAATTAACGTAAACTCAACATAACCTTTACTTAACGTATATACAATCCTCATTAATGTAATTTATTTTTATATTATAATTTATTTCACTTCGCATTATTTAAAAAAACACGCATCTGGCACCATGAGCGCTTTGTACATTTTGTTCGATAATAGAAAAATAGAAAAAAATAAAAAAAAAAAACCAAATTTTTACCTCTTTTTCCCACAAAAAATTTACAAGGAGAAAGATCCTACCAATGTCATATATATAAATATATATATATATATAATATATTATATATTATATATATATATATATATATATATATATATATATATATATATATATATATATATATATATATATATATATATATATAATACTATATATATTATATATAATATATAATATATATATAGATTTTACCAAATTTAACAAGTTTGCAAATATTTACGATGTTGATTGCCCTTTAATTATTCAACTGTATATTAAACTTTTTAATTGAAAACATATTAAAATATTTCCCAAGACAACTAAATTAACATTATTATATAATAAAAGTAAAGGGAGGAGTGGACCCGTCATTTTGGGTTTATATTTTTATTATATAATAATGTTAAATTTTAGTTGTCTTACTGAAATATTTTTAATATGTTTTAATTTAAAAAGTTTAATATACAGTTTAAATTAATTAAAAGGG
>JABUQX010027342.1:0-2500 GCA_015478945.1 Trachelipus rathkii | reverse complement strand
AATATATATATATATATATATATAAAATAATTCACGGCAACTCATATATATATATATATATATATAATATATATATATATTATATATTATATATTAAATGTATATATATATATATATATATATATATATATATATATATATATATTATAGTAGTATATATATATATTATATAATGTATATATATTTATATAAAATATAGTATAATTAATATATATATAATATATATAATAATATATAGTATATATATATAATATATATATATATATATATATATATATATATATATATATATACTTATATAATATATATAATATATATATATATAGTATATATATATTATATATATAAATATATATATATCATATATATATATATAATGTAAATATATATACTATATAATATATATATATATATATATATATATAATATATATATATATATATATATATATATATAATAAATTTAAATTAGTCTCACCCCGTATTTATGACAAAAAGAGAAGCTAACTAAGAGATCCAAGGCAACAAATAGAAAATTTATATTCTAAATCACAACACAATCTCTGCTATTTGCATTCGAAAGAAAAGATTTGTCACCTTTTTAAATTGATTGGAAAAAATAGCGTTATTTAATTTGCGATGATTCTTACACTTTTCTTTTTCAATTTTATACTAATCTTTTAAATTATGTAAATTTCATGGTATTTGAACACAATTTTCGCAAAAATAATAACAAGAATTTTTATCGTAACATTATGAAATTTGTAAAAGATCGATCGTTTCTATAATGTTAACTGTTTGCTAAAAGCGAACGAACAGCACCAAGCTTATTAGTAGTCGCCTCTGAATCATAGTTATAATAACTTATATATAATATATATATAGGATATTATATACTCTATACTATACTAACTAATATATAACTAGTAGTACCTACACATATTACTAAGGCTATAGCATACAGTAGTCTTTTGCAATCATATTTGAAATATAAAAAGACAGAAACATTATTACAATTATATGATATCACTTATTCACTGACATAATTTGATTAAAGATAGGTTATATTGAGCTTGACGATTAACGAGTTAGACGTGTCCGTATATCAATCTATTACCGATAAAACGCTATTATTAATGATTAACGCCGCTTATATAACGTTAAATTTTTATTTGTAACGTTAATTAAGCGAATTATACTGCGTTATAACATTACTACAGTTAATAATTGCCACACTTGATAGTTATGTATATATATTATATTATAATATATATATATAATTATATATATAATATAATATATATATTATATATATATATAATATATAGATATATATAATATATATATATTTTATAATTATATATAATTAATATTATATATATATAATATGATTATATAATTTATAATATATATAATATATAGATATATTAATATATATATATAAATAATATATATATATATATATATATATTATTAATAATAAATAACTATATGATAATATAGGTAAACTAAAGAAGAGTTATCCCGAGCATTGATATCTCGGAAAACTAAGATATACTGTACAAGAAACCTAGATAACATATATGGAATAACAGCGCTATGATATTAAAAATTTGTGAGTATGGAATAAATACATAAAAAAAAAATTTAACTTATTTATTTTATTTTATTTTTTTTATTAATCTATCCAAAAACTAACTGATTAGGTACATTAGTGAAAACTAATATATACATATATTTAGAGAATAGCGTATGAAATATGTATTAATAAAACGAATTTTTTATTTTATTATAACTAAAAGTATAAGAACCCAGTATATTGGTATAACCGCTGAATAAGATGCATAAGCAGTCGGTATAGTCTCATTACGGGTACCTCCATGGCGGACGACGGTGATAGAACTATTTCCCCCCCTCGCGGAGGAGGTCATTCACGAGCGAACCCTCGTACTATCTTGGTGAGTATTTGTAGGTATGATCTGCAGGGAAAGGCTTCCTCCGCCCCCTCCTCTCTACTTAGTAAGCGTAAGAACTTTCCCCCCCCTCTGACCCACTCGAGTCGTACTCTGAGCGCACCCTTAAAAAATATTGTTATGACGCTGGATTCATTTACATTATATATGTTATTAGTTTTCTTCTACCAATCGTAGTTTTGTGATAGAGAGTATATATAGAAAAAAAAAATAAATAGTAAAATATTTTTTTTTTTTTTTCATTTTCCATACAAATGTCATACGCTGATTCGCATATATGTTATCAGTATTTCTATATGTATTAACCGTATTCTTAGTTTTCGAGGATATCAATGCGCTATGAAGGTAACTTCTTTTGTTATGTTAACCTAGTATTAGTATATATACATATATTAATTATTATTATATATATACTATATATATTATATATATATAATAATATATAATATATTAATATATATATATGATATTATATATATATATATATATAATATATAATTTAATAATATAATATATATATACTATATA
>JABUQX010027341.1:0-41165 GCA_015478945.1 Trachelipus rathkii | reverse complement strand
TATATCTTATGGATTGTATTAGTTGATTATATGATAGTATTTTGTATGATTAGGTGATTAGGTGTTAGTGTGGTGGGTATAGTAGGTGTGGGTTGTGAGTATATTATGTATATATATATAGTATATATAGTAGATTTATGGTGGATGTGTATTGGTTTTGGGTAGGTATATGGGTAGTTGTAGGTATTAGGTTGATGTGTATGTTATTTGTATAAGGTAGGGGTAGTGTGTGGGTACATTTTGTATATATGTAGTAGGTTGGGGGTTTAGTGTTGGTTTGTGTGGTGGTGTGTTATTAGTGGTATGGTTAGTATTACGTATTGTGGTGAGTAGGTGTGATATTTATTGAGTGATGGTGGTGTGTTGAGTTTGGTTAGTGAGATTTATATTTGTGTGTAATTGATGTAAATAATGTGAGGTTATAGTATTTATTTATGATATATATATATATATATTTATGTATAGTATTACGGGTTTGTTTTTTATAGTAGTATATTGGTGTGATTGGTTTTATATATAGGTGTTAGTGATGTTTTATGAGTTTGTGATTTTTATGTAATTGTATGGTAGGATTTAGGAGTGTATGGTGTAGGTATAGTGGTGATAGTTTTGGGGTGGTTAGGTATGTTTAGGTGTATTATATGATATAGTAGTTGATGTAGTATTTAGGGTATTATTTGGTATGATTGGGGTTGTGTGGGTGGTTGTGGTTGGTGGGTGTGTTGTTGTGTTGTGGTGTTGTTGTTTGTGTTTTGGTGGGTGGTTAGTTGTGTTGTGTGTGGTGAAGGGTGGTTTGTGTTTGTGTTTGTGGTTTTGGTGAGGGTGTGTTGTTATGTGTGTGTTGGACAGTTTTGGTTGGTGTGGTGTGGTGGTGTGTTGTGTTGTGTGTGTGTGTGTGGTTGTGTGAGCATCTCCCCTTCATGCAAGAGAGCTCTTATTTATAAGCATCTTTAAAAATCAAAAAGAAAAAACAGCAAACAATAACGTGGTAATCGGTATATCGCTGGATTATGACGTCATTGCGAGCTATCTATAAAATCGCGGTTGAAAACATGGATTCCCTTTACAAGTCATTTGCCTAAGTTTTTTCGTTTTTTTTTCTTCTCTTTTGTTTTTAAACTTTTTCAAATTGCTTTAAAAATTCAATTTATGATGTCATTTTTCGGTTAAAGTAGAAGGTGCCAAGCTCTTTATAACTTTGATATTACAAGGCTTCTCCTTTTATATATTGTCAATTTTATTTAGATTTGCATTTTATAAGCGAGCTACCTATCTATTTATCTATCTATCTATCTATCTATCTATCTAGCTATCTAATTTACTATCTTATCTAATATATATATATATAAATATAAGATGATTATATATTTGTATATAGTATATAGTATATATATATATTATATATATATATATATATATATATATATATAATATTATATATAATATATATATATACTATTAGTATATATATATATTAATCAATGATATTAGGTGGTTATTAGTGTTTGGTTGCTAATGGGGGTGGGCACTGGCGATTCGATCTCCGATATGTCTGCTGAAGCCTTCCAAAAATTGAGAATTAACACTGGCACACTGCACCACTTTTCACCAGCGAAAGGGGAAGATCATACCTATACTTATCTCTTTACACTTTCAGAGTATCAAACCAGCAAAGACGTGCCTAGTGGCCAGACGTTAAGTTTGTACATAATGTCTCTGTCCATAATTCACCTCCCTCCGGCTTCCCGCGTTCTTGCGTGGATCTGTATAATCAAGAATCTGGATCGAATCCTCTTTTCCAACTGCTGTGCACAAGCTTTTGTAATCCCTATTGCCAAATCTGGGAACGAGATTCCAAAGTTGATGGACAATCAAAGACCATTTTTAGCTACAGCTGTCATTACTTGTAAATTAAATGCGTAGAAATGTTTCTGCCGCCTTCTCTCTGTTCCTGGAGAGTCGCCAGCTTTTTCAAACTCCAATTTGGTTTCCTCAAAAATCCGTTTGAACACTCGAGGATGCGCCTTTTAGGTTAAAAATTAGAATCATGTACATCCGTGGAAAGCGCTTTTCTTCAAACTGTGGGATGGTGTCTTTAGTGTATTCTTTTGACCTTGAAAAAGCTTATAACACAACGTGGAGAACTGGGGTTCTTCTTAAACTCTACTCGCTTGCTTTCCGAGGACAGCTCCCTCTCTTTTTTAAATGCCTTCTGTAAGATAGGATCATCCGTTTCGTGTTCTTTCTGTTCTATCATGCCCGACTTTAAACTCTGGATGAAGGTGTTACGTAGGACAGTGCTCTAAGTGTATTATTATTTGCTCTCGGATTCAATGACATTGTTACTTCTATCCCGGAGACTCAATTTTTATTCTCTATGTAGATGACCTGGCGCTATGTATTGCCAGTGCAAGGCTGCCATTTTTTGAAAGACACCTTCAACTAGCTATTGAGAATACTTCACAATGGGAAAATTCCTATGGCTTCTATTTCTCACACACCAAAACCTCAGCAGTACTATTTAGGAAAATATGGAGTCGAAAAACCTGCTACCTTCCTCTGTCAAACCTAATCTTATATGGTTCACCCATTCTTGTAAAATCACGTCATATTTCTAGGACTCATACTAGATGACCACACATTAAACTACTGAAAGAGACTTATCATCGTGTGCTTGACCTGTTACGTCATCTCATCTCAAGAGCTGGGGTGCTGATCGCAAGTTCCTTTAACGTCTCTACACTGCTCTAATCCGATCGAAACTGTCCTTTGGATGCGTAGGTCAGGCCTCCCCAACTCTACTATTAAACCTGTCATATCCCATTCAAAATGAGGCGATCCGTATCTACACTGGAGCTTTTCGATCGTCCCCCTCTGGTAAGCCTTGAAGTTGAATCTGATGTGATGCCACTCTCTCTTAGATGGGAATACATCATGTGCACAAGTTATTTTCTCTTTCAAACCAAAATACCACCTGCTCTAGCACGATTCTGCAAGAGATACCTCAGAATCCTCCTTCTGGCGATTTGCAAATACAGTTTATAACGTCCTTAACTTTCTCAACATCCCTTTGATAAAGTGCTGCCGTTCTCTTATGATGAGGGGCATACACCTTGGCCATTCCCTGCTCTCACTATTTGTCTGGTCCTGACCTCTCTCACCAAATCTAGCCACCTCGTTGCCTTGGTAAAGGCATCATTCCTGTCTCATTCCGCAGTTCACGGTAGATTTACTCCAGTGTTTACTGAAGGCTCTAAAACAGGGGACAGTGTCTGTTATCAATTATTACGTACAGCTTTCACGGTAGATTTATACTCCATGATGTTAACTAGTAAGGCTCTAAATCTAACGGGGGACAGTGTGGGTGCGTTCGCTAATCTTCCTGACCAAACCTCTTCCATACCACCTCCCCTCATTATGCTCTTATTCAATGGTGATGAGCGAAGACGAGGATATCATGGTAAATGCTATCTCAGTCAAAAAAATTTATTGCGCTATCGTCAAATGTCTTCCTCAAGGGAACATAAGGACCATCTTAAATTACTAAAATATTCAACGTTATTCTGTAACACGGTCAGCTATTTCCAGGAGCTTAAAGCCCCTTATTCTAAAACACATTGGTATCCGCTGTGCCATTTCTTCGGCTGCCCCACTCTCTTAAGAAACAAATATATACAGGGATTGCGAGATAAACTCTTTCTGGTATGATTAGGGGTATGCACTATCAGATCGACATAATTACTATAGATTATAAGGTATATAAGATAGGCTCAAAATAATACTAGCCCGCCTCTTCTATTTATCGGCGCTCATGCCTCTATAGGCACCTCCCACGATAATGCTTATCGATAACGGTCCTAGCCCTATCTACTATAACTTAAATTATATCAATATATATATATATACTGTTATCTTACTACAACAAGGTTAACTGAGGTCTTTATGACAAGAGATGCTGTGAGCAAAGTATATATTCAATGTATATATAGGATAGGGGTAGGTACTAGTAGGAGGACTGAAACATATAAATATAAAAGGCAACACATTTAGAGATGCTAGTGAGAGTGGTGTGCATGACTGCTCTCGCAGACAAGATAGACGCAGATGCCACGAGTTGATACTTGCACTCTCCCGTCTATTGAGCCGCACACCCCCTAGTATATATCACTCACAGTACCTCTAACATATGTCCGAGGACATATATACCTTCACCATTACTGCATTCTTTTGCTACGTATGACCTATACCCGCAATCTGTTTTATTCAACATTATCTTTCATTATGATTGTCCTACAACTGGATACCACCATTTCATACACTAGTCGTCATTTACCCTATAAACTTATATATGTATATATACCTATAAATAACATCACCTATTCTATTATAAAGGTTATTTATATACAGATTAATATTAAATCTGTATCCTTCCATCATTTAAAACTAAGTAACTTTTCTCTTATACCAATGACTTAGAATATTCTTACAACAAAACATAAGATTATATTTGATCCAAATGTATAATTTTAGAGATATTAAATAATGATAAGGTAACATTTTTTTATATTATTTATTTTTTGATACTTAGAATATTTACTAAAGCAGAGGTTTTCAATTTTCATTTGATCAATTTAAAAATATTAATATGAATTAAATTTATTTATCAGACCTTTCCTCAACAGAGCTAGGAGGGGGAGTTTCCGCTGTCTATATCTGTGGGTACGTGAAGAGTCCTGTAATCATGGCATATATATATTTATACACAGGACAAAAAAAAGTAGTAGAACATGATGGAAGTCAAAAATATCACTCTACTTCTATTTATTCATCAATATATATATATATATATATATATATTATATATATATATAATATATATTATATATATATATTATATATATATATTATATTATTAATATATATTTAATATATAATATTATATATATATATTATATCTATATATATATATATATATATATTTAATTAATATATATGTATTATTAGCTGAAAAGAACTGCTAAATTATTATGTTCCTTTTTTTAACATCTTTTATATAATTGCGATTATTATATGCAATTATTTAATACTATATTATATTATATATATATATATTATAATATATATATATATATATATATATATATATTAATATATATATAATATAATATATTAATATATATTATATATATATAAGTATATATATATATATATTTTATATATATATTATATATAATAAATATAATATATATATATATATATATAAATAAATGATATATATATATATATTATATATATATATTAATATATATATATATATATATATATATACTATTTACCAATATATCACTTGATAATAGTATATATATATATTATATACTACTAAATGTTATTTATATATAAAATTTATTAAACTATTATCAAATTATCAAATTTAACCTAAATTGGGATACTTTGAATAAAGTATAGCTAATTATTAAAATGTGAATATAAAATTTTAAAAATTTATGTAATAAAATATAAGTCTACTAAATATTTAAATTAATAGATTCATACGTCTGAACTTATAATAATAAGTTATAGAAAAAAAAAAAAATTATACTGCAAATAATAACATGCTAATATATTCATTAAATTTCTAATTAAGCTCCTTAATTAAGTAAAGTGTTACTATATACCAAATTAGTTTTAATATTTTTTATCTATTTTTAGTTTTATCAGAGTATAAGATATTGTAAATTACCATAAATATTAACGTAAACGATGGCAAAATAACTAGTTAGGTATGAGATACTCGAAGACGAAATATCGTTATGGATGAAAATATAATATACTTACATGCTACATCAGAGTCAAAAATGAGTGATTACAAATAATAATTACTGTAATAAAGAATAATAAACATTTAAAATTTAAAAGTAATTCATTTTTAAATATATTAAATATATTATATATAGTCAAAGTAATATTATAAGAACAAATTTTGAGTAAAATTATGCACTTTACATTCTTTATTTAGTATAAACTTATATTCTTTATAAAGATGCAAGTACAGTAAGAGTCTAAAATTGACTGATTCAGATAGCATGGCTGAATTTGTCTCATGTTTGATCAATGAGTCTCGTAAGACTATCAGATCCAGTACATCATTCTCAATATAATATACAAACAGGGATAAAATAAAAAACAAAAAAAATAGGTTTTGTTATTCAATTACCATAATAAAATACACAATGTTAAAATTGAAATGCTTTACAGCAAAAAGGAAAATAATAACTACTAAATCTGTCTAGTGGATAGACAAATGAAAAAGGTCCAAAGATTACCTATAAAAAAAATGCATTATCAGTAAAAATCCAATAGTAACGGCTTTAAAAAACTCAAATATAAGGAATTCTATGTAACGTAATAAAACGAGTATATATGAATCTATGTAAAGCTACATACAGATATTATAGTAATAATACAGAAATCATTTCAAACTTGTTTATGATAATTTATATAGTGTACTAATGTTTTCTTTTCATCTAATAGATTTAGTTTCCTTAGTGCTAATGAACACATGCTGAAATATATTTAAGCAATTTCTGTGTGGGAATGAAAGCATGTAAACAAATTTTTATTTTAACTGCGCATAGAGAGCATTGTTCATGAAATATAAGGCTTGTTGTATATAAAAGAATCTACTAGGTTATACGCTTCATCGTTTTAAACTCTAGTCCATTTCATGAAATGAGTTTGATGAGAAAAGAAATGCGAAACATATACAGATGGTAAAAGTGAGTGTTAAATTTAATGTGTTAATCTATAATGAGATATAGCTTAATGAACTCATCATAGATACATCCTCCATATCTCTTGGTGAGTGTGCTCTTGACGCAATACACACATTAACACAACTTATACTCACACATTATCTTCTGTCAGCATGCGTGAATAATCGAGCGAACGACGTGAATTTCAATGAGTTAACGCTATCAACACATAAAATAGTCCTTATTTGAAGTAAAATACGTTACGATATAATATATATCATCATAATTTTTTCCCCAAGACTGGGAAACGAAAATTATTAATCAATAAACATTAATAATACCCTGAACTTAGAGGGATAGTTAAACTGTAACTAATCACCTAGTATGGATATGACATTGTACGTAGTTAAATAACTCCACACCTAACTCACTATATGTAATCTGATGATTAGCAGCATATATAATTTATTGACAATATAATATAAATATTATATATATATACATATACTAAACTACTATACATGTGAGTATATATAGTTTGCCGTTACTAGTTATATTACTATTTTGTTTTCAGGGTAAGAATATTTTATGTGCTTATCAAGAAAATATTACTACCGGGACGTTTCATCCTGTATCACCGGGCGTCACTTCCTCAAACGATATAATTATACTGATTAAAAAATAGTCGTAATAAAATTATTTAATATATTAGAACTTTTATATTGTATTCAAGTAGTATAATTTTGATATATTATCTAGCTATGCTATCAGCACTAGTTTTACTTTCTCACACATCCTCCCTTTCGTGAGTCCAGTATCCAGTAATCATATAATAAATGAAAAAAAAATTATTTCCCTTAACAGACTACCATAGGGAATGAGCTCATAAGGATATAGCATAGGTCAGTCCTTCTCCATTAAAGGTTCACTTATAACATTTGATGATGTTCCAGATTATTAGCTTATTAACTGGTGAGGAACTCTAAATGTATTATTAGACTTTGAATCACTCTTAGGTAGGAAAGTGAGACACTCAAGTTCATGGGGCCTATGAATTGTATTTTATTGATGCAGTAATATTATTGATCAATAATGTGTCTTAGTGTAAGTATTAACCTGTAATAATTTTGTAATTATTTAGTATAAGGTTTTGTAAGTGTGTAGTGACCACATCTTAGTTTTTGAGCCAAAGATTATTTAGGACTGATAATAAGAAAGAGAAGTCGTCCATCATTCTAAATCGCTAATTGTGTCTGGTGCAAAACTAGGTAAAATGTTCTAGTGTCTTACAGAATAATGAGAGTTGGTCTTGGTGGTTCGTACGGTATAAATGAACGTAATTAGATTCAACAATGATATCACCAGAGTACTATTAGAACACTACTGTAGGGCACACATAGAATATTATTTATAAAGGATCATGTTATTGTATATATAGTATTGGGTATAAGACGGAAGTAATCGTGATTATTTAAAGGTATGTGGTTAGTATAGGGTTTGATTAATTAGCATAGTGTGATAATTACGGGCGTATGATTTATGTGTTTTATAGCGCATAATGTGTACCTATTAACTTATACTAAATGTTTATTATATATCTCTATAGGGTAATATTTTTTGTTATTCTATCATTTATAATATCTATATGTATAATTTAGTTTCTTATGGATTCCATTAACTAATGAGAAGATATTTTTTTTTGCGTCATATGCTATACTCAATGCGTTAGAGAGGTCTATTACATAAGTATTTCATTACTATAATAATGATTAGAACGCCAGAAATTTGATTAAATTTTTAATTGATGGATAGATGTATTGTTATAGTCTATGATGGATATTATTGATTTTTAGTTTGTGATTACTATACGCGTATCGTCTTATCTACTAAGAATTACAACGGTTCTTAGTTATGTTTAGTCTCCTATTTATGCTGTAATTAAGATTGTATAAGTTTTCATAAGTGTGTGATTTTTGTGAATGGTTTAAATATAGGTGTGATGTCTAGTTGTATACCTATATATACTATTCTCTATACGTAGAGCCTTCCCTAAATATGTCACTGTTCTGTGATTTGATATAATTGGCGGATACACCTCCCGAACTATTAGTTGTTAATACAAAAAAAGAACTATATAATGGTGAGAGGGTCTGTCATGGTCACAATATTCGTGTGCGTGATATCGAGTCAGATGATGTAGGAATTTATGATAATGTGAATTTTTTTTGTGTTTTTTATTGTATAGTAGGAGTACAGAACCACAGACTGGTTGGATAAGTATAGCAAAGAGTGGGAGAGTGGGTCGATAGTATCTTGTTGAGTCAGGAGAATTGTTGTGTTTAGGTCTGGTTTGTGGTGGCTCTAGTTGTGCCATGATCACACGTGTAGGCGTGAGGTTGGTTACAGTTAGTAGGATCCCGACTAGATCCTTTTTGTGCTTCATTCTTGGTTAGTGGCATTTATCTGCCTCTGGAGGTAATTAGCTTTAGTTAAAAAAAATGATAGCACTGTATAATATAAAAAATAAATATAAATATTTTCTACCTTATTTCCAATGCGCAAACGAGAGCATGTTTTTTCATATAATATAGCACTATCCTTTACATTTGAAAATTCATCAAGTTTTGTAAAACCTCTGATATAAATAGGGGACTATACTTTATATTCGATAAATTGTCTTCTTGCGTCTCACACTTATAAAGCTTATACTTCATATTTTTTTATTTATAACTATTTTAATTTTACCAAATTCAACATTTGTTTATTGTGTTTCGTAGTACCAGTACTTTTTACAATATATGCGAGAGCTTTGACAAGTTTCACCAATATATATATATATATATACTATATATTATATATATATATATATATATATATATATTATAAGTATTAAATTAAGGAAGGATATGGGTAATTTATGTATCTTGAGTGTGAACGGTACTATTATATATTATTATTACTTATATATATGGATATACATATATATATATATATATACCAATTTTTATATTTATAACTGTGTAATACGTGATTTCTTGATGTTTTATAATCGTCTATTTGGTATATATCTAGTTCTCTCACTGATAAGAATTTGGGATAAACATTTCTTTTTAAAAATTAGTTAGGGGATGTTTTACAATTATTTTATATTGTGATTTAGATGGTGATTCATATGGTATATATGATTAATTATAATATATATTCATAAATCTGATGTTTCATGAGTCGCTTTTAGTCATAAATAATTAAGTTAGTGATTATATTTGTGTGGTAGATACTACTGTAATTTAAATCATTTTATTAATATTGGTTTAGAATTATGTTTTGTGAGAGCAGTTGAGTGGTTTGAGTTTGCTTGAGAATCTGTGTATGGAATTAATTTTGCTTGGAGATATAGATTGGTATTTATATTATATATAAATTATTGTATTATCTAATTATATATTTAAGTATTAAGTCTATAAATATATATTTTATAGGATGTTTTACATAGTATAGTCGAGCATATAGCAGAGAGATTATTAGTATTAGTACTAGGTATATAAGACTAGGGTTGAGAGATCTTTTCCATGGTTTAGTTATTATGGATTAAGATGTGTGACCCTTTTCAGATTTTAATGTTAGAAAAAATAATAACATTAATATACTCTTGTCTCTTTCTGTCTTTGAATGGCATAGTTTTTATTCTGTTCCTACGGGAAGTATATGATTTATATCTAGTTTTGATCATTTACTTAATTAATAATAATAATGATAGAATTAAATTACAGTATTCTCTTGGTATTCTTTTTATTTAATATAAATCATATCTAATCAATAATCTCTTTACCTGATTATATCTATTAATATGTTTTTCTTATATCAATTTACAATCCTGATAATTTTTCTTCAGTTATAGCTTAGACTCAGCGTAACACACTCCGACCTATGTTACTTAATATATACAATATCTCTCCCACTCTCATTACCATTAATTTATTAATTTTTGTTATCTGAAATGAGAATTTGTATAATATAGATATGAATGCAATATTAATGTTAAATATATATTATCAATAGTTTCAATTTTTTAAATATAATATATTTGTTAAGTCATATATCTATAATTTAAGAAGACGTATCATATATAAGAATAATATTTAAATGTGTGATATATGTGATAGAAGGAATATCAATATTTATTTAATCTTAGGTTAATTACATATTTATAATATATTGTAAAAGGCTCAATAATACATAGTAATAGAATTCAAAAGATATAAGAGTTTAATATATCCATTAAGATCCATCTCACATCATATCATAATACTACTTCCTTCGCTGTATAGGTCTCATTTCCACATATACATAATTATGTCATATACAATGATGTAGAATTCAATAAGAATGAAAGCTAATAATTGATAATGTATAGTATAAACAATATCCATAATATCGAGTTAATGCTATAAGATAATTCACGAGGAGACAGTAACAATTCTTCATAGAATCGATGCTATCCAATATATGGTTCTTCTCTTGATACATACGTATTGATACAATGAAAAGTATAAATGACATTGTGTAAATATCAATGAGAGATAATGTATTTAATAGAAACTAGGAATAACTATATATTATAATCTTTATATTTATTATTTATATATTATATATATATATATATATATGGTAATACAAAACTAAATCTTTAATATTATATTATATAATATAAATAATATTATATAATATATAAATATATTAATATATTATATGTTACTAATATATTATATAATATATATATATAATATAATATATAATTAATATATATATATATATTTAATAATATATTTATTATATATATATATATATATATATATTAATAATATATATATAATATATTATCATATAATATATTAAATTATTAAATTAATAGTTAATAATATATATAATATATAAATAAAGAAATTAAAAAATTAATAAAAAGGAATTATATAATAAAAATAAATGTCAAAATTAACAAAAAAAAAATAGAGGTAAATAGAGAATATAAAAATAAAAAGTCACATATAAGATAAAATTTCTATTAGAACATTATAAAGATCTACAATTACAATACAAATAACATAAAATAAATATAACCATAAACTAAGAGATAAGAATACATTGACTGAAATGCACACTGAGAACCTAAATTTATAAAGAGAAGAGAGAGAAATATATAGTATAATAAAAAAAAATAAAAAAAAAAAAAAAAAAAAAAAAAAAATAATATATAAAATATATTTCTTCTCTAAATATAAATTATTAGAGCATTTATTTTTTATATTTATTACTATAAAAAAGAAAATAATACCCAAGGGATATAAATACAGTCAACATAATGAGAGATGGAAGGAAATCAGGAGGTCCACTCACTAATCCATAATCCGAGAGTAAACTACGGGTGTTAAAGGTAATATTCACATCACCATCTATACACGCACGTAGCATCACGCAACATGAGAGAACTAAACATAAATAAATAACCAAAACTGATCTCGAACTGTCAGTGTACCTTTTCCGAGAGGAGCAGTACCCGTCTCTCCTTTCGTGATCTTCACGGCTCTTACTGAAGAGTGATATAATATTGAAAGAGAGCGATCCACAATCCCCTATGTTTTGCTTAAACATCGGGTCGGTGCTCTTTAGCCTCGCTCTTATATTCTATTGATCGTGTGTTACAAATAAAACTATATAATCCAGTCAATATTAGAAAAATTATAAAATATAATAAAATCATTTAGGCAATAATCATCATAGGAGCTATCCTCGTGCGCTCTCTAAACAATAAAACACATTTGGGAACCACTTATTTTTTCATTTATTTAGACAAATGATTTACTATATAATCTATTATTAATGAAAGTTTTTACGATGTATCGATTGACAACAGTTTTCAGTTTTGTATATTTGTAAATATATATCTGTGTTCCCTCTCTTCTCTATGCTTCTGCAGGGATGAGTTGAAGTTTTAGAATATTTCAACAAAATATTTTTATTACCGTACTTCTTTGAATAATAATATCTCGTGTTCTTCTTGTTGGAACATCCCTATCAGTATCAATCATATTATTCTTATTTTTTATAGATTTTATCCGCAAAAGAATAACTCTCTTAATCAAATATCAACATTCCTCATCCACCTCTTTTAAATTGTGTATCAGTAATGTTGTAACAAATTTATGCTGCAAAAATATATAATAGTAGAATTACTTTCTGTTACTTACAGCATTTTGGTTGAGAAGATGTTGTGTAATAGTATTTATTCTTTGAATTCTTTAGGTATATATATTATTATAAAATATTTGTCAATTGGTAAAAATGATCACTTATAGATCTTGCTTTTATAGTTTGCAGGTTTAACAAGAGTGAGAATAGAGGTGCAATGAATAGCCATATTTATAACCTTTAACAGTATCTTCAAAATATTTCGTCCAAATTGTAGCTATCTTCTCTTACTACGTTATCATAATTTCCTTATCTATCCTCGATATAGTAATATCTATTAATACATATATATATAAATATTTACTGTTATTGCGAGATATTTATGAAAATATAAAGATATCGTGGTTGTTACTATATAAAGTAACTTAGTACAACAACGTATGTTTTATCACGAACATTAAGCCTAAAAAAACAACATCAGATACTAAGCTTTGAGGAAGAAATATACGATAATTTTATCATTGAGTTAGTAAGATCTTGAGATCCATCAAAAACCATGTGAGGCCTTGGATCTAGGACAGACTATTTGTTAAAATGACAGGGCGGCGTCCTAATCTCTACGACTGGTAAAGTGAACAATAAAGACCATATTTTATTTTTATTTTTTTACATGATACCACCACTCACGGCCCTTTTCAAAAGGAGGGGGCAATAAAAATTATATATATATATATATTATATATATATATATATATATATTATATATTATATAATATATATATAGATATATATATACTATTGATATATATAGTTATATATATATTATATATAATATGCTTACATCTGATCGAGATAAGTAGTCCTGAAGAAGATCTGGAACACGATTCAGTTGACTTGCTACGCTTCCTTTATTGGGGTCTTATAAGGAATTGTTTTTCTTATATTTGTAGGTTATCTCCACCGCATGTGATGATGAAGAAGGATAAGGAGAGATCGAGAATCTGAGAATGTGTACTTTTCGATTTTTTTTGGACTGAGATTTTTTGCGAAGATGGCTGTACGGAAGAATGACCCTTGAAGATCCGACGACATGACGATGTTGAAGTGGAGACGAAGAGGACCGATTTGATTTAACGGGAAGGTTTTTCTTTTTAGTTCTGGATGTCTCCGAAGAAGATGTTACAGATTTCGATCTTGGTCTGTTGTCCGATTTTTTCACTTTTTTTGAAGCAGGACAACAATTGGCTTCTAGGAGTTTTTCGAACAGGTGCTCCTGACGGCTTGCGAATTTCTTGCGATTTTATACCTTTAGATGACAATGACGAAGCCACAATCACTTCTTCCGATTCATCAGATGATTCGGATGACTCCGAGGTTTCGTAATCACTAGTCGAAGACTCATCCTTTAAATATTTATAATTGCTATTTTGACTGGAAGGCCTTGATGATGTAGCTTCGTATTTTGACGAAGAAGAGGAATATGGTTTAGAGCTACTCCTTGAAGGCTCATCCTTCGGTTCGTCTTTCGCTTTTTTGTAATCATAACGAGAAGTTCTTGTTGAAGAGTTTGGAAGTACCGCCCGACACGTGATTGACCGAGAGTAGATCGATGACCGACTAGGTGAAGTAGTTCGCGATGAATAAGAAGAATAACGTGAATTCAGAGAGCTGTCTCTACGATATTCTCTTGGTAAGGATGACGATCTAGTCACCGAAGATCGTCGATAGCTCGTTGCCAAAGAGGAATAAGGATTATAATAACTTGATGGATTGGTAACAGATGAAGAATAAGATCCGTAATTACTAGAATTATATCCAGTCACGGGTGTGCGTTTTCCGCTTGAGCTTGCAGATCCCGAAAGCGAAACAGTTATCGGAGATATTCCGCTATAACCCTGAGAAGAATAAGACTTTTGACCAGAAGAGGAATATGGAGAATGAGACGCGGTAAAGGAAGAGGAGTAGCCTACATTTTTGCTCCTATTTCCGTAGCTTCCCGAATATGGTGAAGCTGAACTTCCATAACTACCAGTACCGTAATGTCGACGAAATGACATTTTGCCACTAAACCATAAACACCAATTTTGTTTCCTTTTTATGTTATTTCAAAATACTTAAGACAATATAAAATTTGTTGGTAAATTACCAAAAAATATTTAAAGCTAAATCCCTTTCACAAACTCCCTCAAACACGACAAAAGAAAATTAACTATTTTTTTAGTGTATCTTCACTCCGTAAGCGGAAGAGTAATACTGAACAACTTCATCTACCTAAAACGCTTTAAAATGATTAAAATTTTGGCGATTCGAATATCTTCGGTACCGTGTGTGTTTGTGTACACAAATGAGAGCTACGATTGAAATAACGCAGAAGAGAAAAGAAAAGGGACGAGATGACATGCCATTAATAGAAGTTCTTTCCGCATGACGGAGAGTATTAGGAAACATCTATAAGTAACAAACCAACAAAATCGGTTACTCACGAAATAATTAAAAACATTTATTTCTTCAATGATGATAAATATTAGCAAGGTGAACTTAGCCAGAATATATATAATAGTATATATTAATTATATTATATATATTATATTATATATATATAATATATTTATTTATATATAATATATATATATTATATATATTATATACAGAATATATATATATATATATATATATATATATATATATATATATATATATATATGCTCTCTCCTACACATTTCACCAGGTGCCAAATGCACGGATGACAGGGCCAATCTTATTTTTTAATTTAAAGGGGAAACTTCCATCAAAAAAGAGAGGGGGTGAGGGGATATTGAGGGAAGAAGACATTTAAATGAATGACATCACACAACAAAACAAACAGACCTAAACGTATTGAAATACGAAAAGACAAGAACTTATTAAATTAAAATATAGAATAGTTACAAACAAGCTTTTAAGAAACCAAAAAAAAGTAAAAACAGACTATAATAATAATAATATAATAATATAATAATAATAATAATAATAATAAATTAATAATAATAATAATAATAATAATAATAATAATATGCTCAATATGATTTTTATCTTTTTTAAAAAACTTCACACCCTCGTAGGGCAGTGCCCAATTTCTGGAATGGTACTACTCTGGGTAATATTACTACGGATCCGGACGAAGGATCGAACCCTGCCCCTGTTGCCATGCGACTCTGTCATTCCATCCTTGCATCACGGCACTTATTAACCATGACAATAAGGGTTTCATTCCCTCGTCCGGATACTAGAGGTAGGTCCCCTTTCCTTAGAATAGGGCAAAATGCCCGGTGGTTGCCAAATTATATATACCCTAAAATATATAGTATTTCATTATATATTAGTTATAATATATATATATATATATATATATATATATATTATATATATATATATATATATTTAAATATTCCCCACCCTACGTATATATATATATATATTCAAAGATATTTGCGCAATAAACGTAACAATTATTTGTATATTTGCAATGGTCCTAAGTGGGTTTGAACCCTTACCCTTGAGATGGTACTACAAGAGTGTTACCTTTGACCAACGATTAAAGGCGACCCGAGCGTTAGCGGGGGAGGGCCCGTTGGAGCGTTAGGTGTCCAAGACAAGCCTTACTCCTCTTGGAAAGCTAAGCTTCAGAGTAAATGATGGGTTTCCATTTACTATCGGGTGGTCAGGCGGTAATCACACTGGGAGTACTCATCTCAAGGGTAAGGGTTTCAAACCCACTTTTAGGACCATTCATAATATATAATATATATATATTTATATATAATATTATATATATTATAATAAATATAATATATATATATATATATATTATAAATATATTATATATTATATATATATATTATATATATATATATATATTATATATATCATATATAATATAATATATATTATATTAATATATTATATATATATTATATATATATCATACGCGCTCATTACTCTACTAGACGCTGCGGTCATAGTGACGAGTGGAGTCTTACTCACACTGCATCATCACTCTGGTCAACGAAATAGGATTTCAATATAATCACAATAAGAATATATATATATAACAATGACGTAGATCTGTATTTTTTATTATATTTTATTTATAAATTTGAATATTTAATAATAAAGCTTCTGACTGCATCTATAGTAGTTAGGCGTCTAGAGTAGTTCTTCATTATATCATAAATAATTGATATGTCCCGTGGCTTAATGAATAAATAAGTAACTGTACAAACTAAGAAGATGCGCGTAAAAAAAGTATTGCGCCTCTCATACAGAATGGGGTTTCTTTATAAAGTTTTATTAACACTGCATAGTAACAGTCTTCTTCAAACTCTCTCAATATCGTGGTATAATTGGATTTAATTATGAATCTTGCAGAGTAGACTCGTACTACTTAAGCAGCTTTTTGTCATGTCTTCAGCTGTGATGATTTGTTTACGTAGTTTGTGTTAACGGTTTCTTGATTGTTATATTTTTGTAATCTTAACTAAAGTTTTGAGTTATGCATCGTACAATGTTTTTATGGTGACGTCACAGATATATATTTCTCCATAACACACCTCAATAGATGTTCAGTGATAGATTACTGTAATAATAAGTCATATTCTAAAAGATTACTATCCATATGGACCACAAAATTTATTTTATTGATAAGTATGAATATAACTATTCATACAATCGTCAGATATTTAAATATTATAATTACAGTAGGTCGAATATATTTGACTAATTTATAAATATAGCATAAGATTGTAGATAGTAGAGATGAGGTATATAGTAAGTACATATGATATGATTACATATATGTGGAATGTATATGATCTCTGGAATACACTTGGATACTGTGACTATAGTAGATAATATAAGTTTCTGCATGATCTGTGTTGTAAAGTTGTGTGGCGGCTAGAGTCTCACATGGACTTGAATAGTTTGATGGTCTAAGAGTAATGATGTTAAGCAAGTAAGGAGATAGACAGAATTCTCCTTTATTGTAGTTATAGCTATAGTTGATGAATGAATGTGAAGGACTATGATGTGTTTGTGTAATTTAGTTCTAAGAACAGTGATAATAGAATACGAAATTCGATTCTATCACTTTAAGTGAGACCGATATAAATGAGTCGAATGATAACTCTACATGATATGATACGCCTCGCTGAGGCTAGCCCTTTTTGAACATCTCTACTGGCATTACGATGCCATTATATATTACTTTACTCTTCTCTTTATTGTCATATGTGTATACACTAAATGTGTGTATTCAGAAGTCAAAATAAAAAGATGGGTTGTACATGATAGTATACTCCTATCACCGATTTCAAAGATCTTTAGGTGCGTCGGCACACGCACAGGCAGGGCACGCTCGAGCAGCACCATATTAGACACACATCAACTACATGCTGCTAAACATACGACCCAATAGTTTAGGTTTTATAATATAATTAGGTGTTAGTAGGCTGGATAATATAAATGTACTCAGATTACACAGCATATTCTATTAATAATGATATCATCTATTAGTATGTGAAGATTTTATGTATCCTTCAATAAATAGTAATCAGTGTGAGTAAAATGGAAACCATAAATACTATAAGTGGATTAAATGATAATTATTCTTCATTATGATTATATTATATTAATTGTGGTAAAATATTAAATCTCAATTATATAATAACTCAATGGAACTAGATATTTTTGTAGGTCATATAGTATGACAACCGATATTCTCTCGCACTCTCGTAATACAAGGGGTTATAGGTTACTATATGATGCAGAAAAACATACAAGGATTTGGTTTATTATGCGAAATACTACCCTCCGCACAACCATAAAATTGAGCATGAATTGTATGTTGATTAATGACACGTCTTTCGAAGTAGAAAGGATACTCAAACTGTGTGAGTGATAAGTACAATGGTGATACACTTGGCATAACGCTTTGTGAACCTTAAATAATAAAATATATATATATATTATATATATATAATATAATTATTATATATTAATATATATATATATATATATATATATTAATATTATATATAATATATATATAGATAATATTAATATATTATAATAGTATATTATATATATATATAATATATTATAATTAATAATTTTATATTATATTATGATATAGTGTGATATATATATTATTTATATATATTTTATATTATATATATATATATTATATATTATAATATATATATATATTATTATATATTATATTAATATATAAATATAGTAGATGCAGAAGTGGTGTTCACCTCTCGTATTTTTATAAAAATCCTAGGTAATTATAACTCTAAAAAAATATAATGAGAATATATGAAATCGAAAATCTCGTGCGCGCTCTTTAGGTAATAATAAAAGTTTTCATGCCTCTATCAAAGTTGTCAATAATTCTCACTGCACCATCTGCTCTATCATTCTTGATCGCACACAGGTATAAGTATTCAATATACAGGCCTCTTAGATTCATGGTTAATGAATATGTATTCTGTTAGGTATATATACACAGAGAAATATCTTATATGCAGAATTAACAAATCTTAATTCATAATACACTGACTAGGATGGCCCTATAAATGAGCACGAGGCCCAACTAATATATTTATTATATAAGATAGCCTATGGGGAAAATTTTTAAACCTTTGAGAGGCTGTAACTTTTTTTTCCTATAGACTTAAATCATTTTACGTATTTTTATTTATGATTCTCATTATTATTTTAATATATTGGTATATATTTTTTTATTAGTATTTTAATATTCTATTTATTGTATAATTTTAAGATATGTCTATGGGATTTTTATAAACTTTGAGAGGCTTTGTAACTATTTTTTCTTCACTAATTTAGATAGATGCGACGAATTTCGTTTTCATTATTCTTTCATTATTATATTTAATTTTTAAGTATGTTTCAATAACCTTAGTTGATTTTATAAAAATACTATAGTGGGTGTATATATATATATAGGTGACATCCTTTCTGCTCTCATAACTACTATTATACTCCTCACAACACTACACACTTATATAACTTAATTAATATATATATATATATATATAATTATATAATATAATATTAATATTATATTATTAGAGTATTATGTATTTTCTTTTAACTATAAATATATTATATATATATATATTAATATATATATATATTATTATATATATTAATATATTATATATATAATATATATATATAATATTATATATATAATATATTCATATATATTATATATTATATAATATTATATATATTTATATGTGAATATTTTATTATCTGGAACTTCAGGTGTTATCTCAAAATAATGAAGGTTAACCCTATATTTACTGATGAGTAATACAAGATAAATATGCTTAAGTTTTAGTCCAACAGAGGCTAATCATATATCCACCAGGTCAAATATCATAATGTATAATTAATAATAAATAATTATAATAATAAATAATAATATATATATATAATTAATCAATAATAATTATATTATATATAATATAAACAAATAAAATAAACGTGGACAAATATTCGATAATTAATCTATTTTTATTACTTCACATTCGGAAACAACTTATGAATACCTATAACAAAAGGTAATTAACTCAATATAATAACATAACTCATAAACTAAATCACATAATAGTATGTGACATAAAAATACTACATATATTTACTATCAGTCTAATTAGGATATCTATGATTGTAATTAAGGTTTGAGTGCAATTCCCACCCATATATCCTCCTGACCCAACCCACCAGCCATCATCGTTCATATATTATACTTCAATCATATATTCAATCTCGTGTTTAAGTACGAGTTGTTGCAAGTTTCATTATGATGCTCTATATAATATATGTTAGACAGGGTAATTTTATGATCTGCATTATGATGAAATTTGAAAATAAAAATCTCCGTTAGATCAAAATATAATAATCATAATTATAATCTAATTATTATAATTTAATATATAATAATTATTATAAATTAAATTATATAATAATTATATAATATATAATAATAAATAATATAATTAATAATAAATTATAATATTATATTATGTATATATTCTATATATATGTAATATATAATATTATTAGTAATTATATCTTAGAGGATATTATTAACTCATTTAAAAGTACTCCAAATAACTGGGAAGACCATTTTGGTATAATAGAATAATTTAAAAAGTAATTAATGTTTGAAAATAAGAATCTTAGTTGATATTTAATTTAATATTATATAATATTTGATAGAACAGCTCGTGGGTGGTAGGATAGTTGGTTCCCTCTACTCTCTGAGAAGCTACGTTTGATTCTCAATCCTGGATTGCGGTTATCGCACGCTGATTGGAAGTGTTTAATCTTACTCTCGGGAAAGTGCAATAGAATTTAAATAACGAAAGTTCGTGACCCCTGCGTGTGAACTACCTCGTATTATAGGTTGGCGTTCTGGAATTTATATGGATATAATGCCTAATAAGGCCTTATTAAGATCTGATTATTCTGTACTGGTACCTCCGTAGATTACCTCCACTTTGACATATAGCTGTAATTATAAGCTACAGTTAATTAGAAGTAACATATAATGATTAGTATATTAATAATATAATATAAATATATAATCATAATTCTGAAGTAAATATATAGATACCCTAAGCACTCACTATATGATATTAACACTTAATTCATACACTCTCAAGTGATTCGTTTGAGTTCTACTTCTTTGGCTAATTACCCCCGGGTAACTCATGCTGTATACCCAACTTTTGGTAGACCTCACATACTGTCTGTATAGGTGTGTATATATTACTTAATTTATAATTATATTCAGGAGTATAGGTTATATTTATATTAATTTATATATATAATTACTTTTAATTATAGTAGGTAGTGAATCATTATATTGATAACGTAATCGTTTACCCCCAGTTTAAACCCTATATATTAGTTCGAAATAATTATTTACACTTTCAGATTAGGCAATTTAAATGTAGCATCATTTATTTTCTGTTATCTTTATTTTTTTTCTTTTTAATTTGCATTTTCTTAATCTTTTTTTTTTTCTTATATATCTTTTCTATTTTGAAGATATTATAATATTTTTTTGCTTTTTTGTATTAGTGATATGCAAAAAATGGAATATAATAAACATGGGATTATATTATATGTAGTCTCACACTAGTATATATTATATATATAATATATATTAATATATATATATATATTATATGATAATATATTATATATAATACTTATAATATTATACTATTATAATATATATATAAATATTAATTATATATAATATATAATATATTTATTATATATATATATATTTATATATATATAAGTCTAATATAAACATGTAAAATATTTATTAATTTACATGTTATATATATATAGAAAATAAATTTATTACCTATATATCTGTAGATTTAAATCTATTTTTTTGATTTTTTATGGGAAACCATATTTAAATTCAATTCTGCTACTTATATGATCGAAATTATGACAATTGTAGAGTGATTATTCAAGACCGATTCCTGTGTGTTATAGAATGATTACTCTTACAAGTCTATTAATTCTCATAGAGAAAGTTTATCGATTCAACTAGTCAGAAGAATTAGAGGATTCTACACCTCATAGAATTTAAATCCTTATCTCTAAACAATATATCCTCTAAGTCTATATAATATCGTAATTAGTATCTCTCTCAGGAGTGCAATATGAAGAGTATAAGTTAATCAAGGAGAGGGCTCGTACTCACTCGGTATTCGCTTTGGATATTTAATATTTTGCGCTAGAAGATGTAGTTCCACCGGCCGTAAGTAGCGGTGTGTGTAATATATGCTCTGCTGCGTGCACGTCTCTAAGTAGAACTACTAACAAACACATCCGGCCTTACGCTGAAATGTGGAAAACTACGTTAATACAGAGATATAGAATCTTTGAGATTGTACTATTCATTTCTGTGTGACATGTTCATATGATATTCGTTATACTACTTTTGGTAGATATTTCAAATTCTACTACTTTACAGTTAATTACTGTACATTACATTTCTCTTCATTCTCATTTACTCCCATCCTCTTTTAGGTATTGTGGTAGTGTCACATAAAGAAAAACCCACCATAACCTCAGAAGATGTCAATTTGACGTCTCTGCTATATATAAATTTGGTTGTGACCTCGCGAGAATAGATACCGTTCAGTATTACACTCATGCTCATGTCTGCCTTCTGTTACTAAAGAGTAAAACAAACAATCAAACCAGAATACTATATATATAACTAGAATAATTAAAATTACCCACCATCACACAGAGATACATATTCTGAGCAGTGATAATGACTCAAGCATATCACGAATCACTTAATGAATCTGATCTTCAATTTTCATATTCTAATTTAGTTTGGATTATGGTCTTCACCTTTTCAGCAGCACTATCACATATCTGTTAGACTTCGATTCGTCATTTTAGCCCATCAGGTTCAAACTGTCCATTTTTTTTTGAGGATTGGGATCTCATACTCTCCTCGATGTCTATAGCTCTTTGCTGATGTTAATTGTGGCTCACGAACTCATTTTGGATTCTACCACGAACTCTGATAATCTCTCGTTTTATGCGTACATGTTCTGTCAGATGTTTCTGTCGACTCGCATTCTTCTATTCGCAACTTTTTTTTCCCATTGCTCATCTTTTGCTCTATCCCAATTATATAAAAAGCAAGAATACTTTGTTTATCCGCTTTATTGTCCAAAAAGAAAAGTAATTATCTTCAAATCTACACAAATCACTTATCGATGTTCTTGGTAATTTTTCTTTTCCAAGACTAAATAGATGGTCTGGTGCTCTTCCTTCATCTTTGTGGAGTGATCAAATGGAATAGAACCATATTTGCTGCCATTATGTAAAAGAACACATTTTAAACTACTTTGTTTTTGAACTGTCAATGAAAAGACGTCACTCGCTTGGGTTATATTCTGAGAAAACAATTTTTCTCATAAGGGTTCCGATTTGATTGCAGAATACCAAGTTGTTATATTCGTTAAAAATGGCCTCAAATCCTTTTCTCTACTTCGATAAAGTGTAATTTTCGTTCCAGACTGAAGCATATATTCTTTGCTTATAATCTAGAGGCAAGCAATTCAGACGATTCCTTTGAAGGATTCAAGTCCCTGATAAATCATTCAATTCATTTTGGTTAAAACGTTCACTATGTGAAGTTGTTTGGAAATCCCTGTCACTATCAACACTTTTTTACTTTCTACGATATCAGATATTCAAGACTTATCCTCTGAGAACTGTGGTAGTTCACGGAGAGTGGGGACAGGTACAAGATCCAAATATGGAACAGGTCTTCTAGCTGAAGGTAGATCAGGGTAAGTCCCCTTATCACAATTATTTCGATTGATGCCTATCATATTAACAAAAAAAAAACAGTCATCGAAGTGGTTTCTTGGATCTCTCCAAACAATTAGTACCCCAAAATTCAGGCAACTTTTGTTTCCGTTTAACCACTGGCGCAATTTCTCCGTACATGTTTTGCATATAGTTTGAGGAGCCCATGGCTTATCTTGATCTCTAAGCTTAGCACCAAAATAGCCTACAAATTCTCTTTTTACAAATTCAGGAATAAGTTTCCTCATCCTTTCATTGTGTACTCCCCACATACATAGCGAAAAACGTCGGGATGATTCGTGCAGCTTCGTCTTAAAGTAGCCATAACCTTTACTCTGTTAGATCTAGAAAAAATAAATGATATGAGTAAGAATGTACATGCACATTCTATACGATCATAAATATTAAACAGCTAAGTTACTTACCTTACCTTTCATATATGTAAACACTCTCACTCTACATGCTTTTTCACAAAAGTATAGGCCAAGTAAGAGAAGAAGAATTTGAAAAACTTGTTAGAATTTAAATCTGTAACTATTTTACACAGGTCAGGTCGGGAAATCTAAAAATAACAAAAACGTAAATTAAATTGTGAATGAAAGGTCATTATGCAGAAAACAATGATTATTTTCAATACTTAGATATATATCCCATTCAAATAAGAAAACTTATTGCATCTCGAATCTGCAATAGAACTCAAAGGGAATACTCGAATTTTATAAATTCAACCGTATTTAAGAAACTAGAGCTGATGCGATCTATCCAATGCAATTTTCTGAATCAGTGCCAAAAATTACCTCAAAACAGGTCTAAATACCAAGTCAACTTTTTTTTCCTTTTTGTTGAGATGCTAATTATTATTTAGGCTTGATAGCAATCCCTCCTTCGGCTCAACGCATTTGTATATTCTGCCATCGTGGACGAGTTTTCGAATCAACATGGGCGAACCTCCTATGCTAGAGTTGAAGCCAGAGGAGAAAGTGATATGTTGTTTGTCATTAAAAAGGTATTACGATGTAATTGTAATGTTGGAATGTTTTAGCTATTGAAGTTTTAGTTAGGTAAAGGAAATTGAGGTTAATGTAATTATAATAATAATAATAAATCAAATCAAATCAAATCAAATCAAATCAAAAATATTTTATTCTCTCTATTAAGTACAAAGTTATGCTTACATATTAATATTAATACAAAATAATAAATAGATTGAGAAAGAAGGGCTACTAGGTGACGTTTTTCGTCCCATGACCAAATAATAATAAATAATAGAACAAAAATAATAATTACAATAAAGATAATAATAAGAACAAAATAAACATAAATAATAATAATAATATATAATAAAATATAATAATAATTATTAATAATTAATAATAATAATATAATAATAATTAATAAAATAATAATAATAATAAATACGTAATAAAATATTAATTATAATACCTCAACTAAAATATTATTGAATAACGAGGATACTATACTAAAATAATAGGTAATCACAATTACAAACTAGTAATAATATTAAATAAGGAATACAAATACTAATTAAAATAATAATATTAATAAGGATAAAAATAATAATAATAATATAATAATATAATAATATAATATAATAATTAATAATAATTAATAATAATAATAATAATAATAATAACTAAAAATAGTAATTAATAATAATAATCAATAATAAAATATAATAATAAAAATTTAAATTAATTTAATTATAATAATAATAATAATAAAAAATAAAATAATAATAATAATAATAATATAATAAGTAAGTAATAATAATAATAATAATGATAATAATAATAATAATAATAATAAATAATAATAATTAATAATCAATAATAATAATAATAATAATAATAATAAAAAAATAATAAATAATAAAAATAAATTAATAAATAATATATAAATTAATAAATAAGTAATAATAAAATAATAATAATAATTAATATAATCTGATCATAACTAAAATAATAATAATAATAATAAAATAATAATAATGAATATAATAATAATTAATAATAATAATAATCATCAATAATATAATAATAATTAATAATTAATAATATAATAATAATAATAGATAATAATAATAATAATAATAATTATATAATAATAATTAATAATAATAATAATAATAATAATAATAATAAAATAATAATAATAATATAATAATAAATAATAATAAAATATAATATATAATAATAATGAATAATAATATAATAATAATAATAATAATAAAATATAATAAGAATAGTAATATAATAATAATAATATATAATAATAATAATAATAATAATAATAATAATAATATATAATAATAATAATAATAATAATAATAAAATATAATAATAAATTATCAATAATAATAATAATAAATAAAAAATAGAAAAAATAATAACAATAATAATAAATAAAAATAATATTGCTATCATTATTATTATTATTAATTATAACAATAATAATAATAACAATAATAATACGTAATAATAATAATAATAATAATAATAACCATAATAATACATAATAATATTAATAATAATAATAATAATAATAATAATAATAATAATAATAATAATAATAATAATAATAATAATAATAATAATAATAAATAATAATAATAATAAATATTAATATAATAATAATATAATAATACGATGTATAATAGCCAAAAAAAATAAAATTTAACAAATAAGTAACTTCACAAATGTCTCAAAAAGCTCCCTAAAAAAAAGACACAAACAGAAAATACTTCATCTAAACTCTCCAGAGAAAAATCATGTCCCAATTCTCAGAATGGGTGTTCCATAAGTGCCGAAAAACTCTAAGTAGGGGGCCTTACAGCCATCCTGGAGGTTCAAAGGTAAGAGCGTCGGGACTTTCCTCTCAGAGTCGCTCGTACGAATTCTTTTCCTTTGAAAGCTAAGAAGAAAATTATTCCTGCTGAGATCATTTCTTCAGGACTTAAGAGCTTGGTTGAAGACCTGTATATTGTTGCAATATTTCGCCTCCGAACGTTAGGCATATCATAATAACTTAAATAGATTTGAAGGGAAAATCTACAATAAATAATACTACTAATAATAATAATAATAATAAAACGATGTATAATAGCCAAAAAAATTAATTTTTTTTGGCAATTATACATCGTTTTATTATATTGTGGAACTATTAACAAAATATTCATCATAGCCGTTCCCACAAATTAATTTCATTTCTGCCTGAAGATGCCTCGAGTTTCGGAGGCGCAAATATTGCAAACAAATACAAGTCTTCAACAAAGCTCTTAAGTCCTGAAGAAATGATCTCAGCAGAATTAGTTTTCTTCTTAGCTTTCAAAGGAAAAAGATTTCGACGAAGCGACTTCTCTGAGAGGAAAGTCCGACGCTCTTACCTTTTGAACCTCCAGGATGGCTGTAAGCCCCCCTACTTTAGAGTTTTCGGACTTTTGGACACCCTTTCTGAGAAGTGGACATTGATTTTTTTCTGCAAAGTTCTAGAACATGAAGTATTTTTCTGTTGTGTCTTTGTAGAACTTTTTTGACACATTATGTAAGAGACTTTATTTGATTAATTTTAATTTTTTGGCTATTATACATCGTTTTATAAAAGGGAGAGAACTATTTAAAAAAAAAAAAATAATAATAATAATAATAAAATAATAATAAAATACATAATAATAATAATAATAATATAATAATTAATAATAATAATAATAATAATAATAATAATAATTAATAATAGTAATAAAATAGTAATTTAAATGTAAATAGATGATGTTTTAATAATAATAATAATAATATAAAAATAATAATAATAATAATAATAATAATAATAATAATAATAATAATATAATATAATAATAATACTCTAAATAATAATAATTAATATATTAATAATAATAATAATTAATATAATAATAATGATAATTAGTAATAATAATAGCTAATATTAAAATAATGTATAATAATAAATAATAACGTAGAAATTTGTCTTGAAGCGCAAAATAATAATAACTAATAAATAATAATAGTAATAATAATAAATAAATTAATAATAATAATCAATAATAATAATAATAATAATATAATAATAATAAATAATAAATAATAATATAACCAATAACAATAATAATTAATAATAATGAATAATATAATAATATAAATAATAATGAATATAATAATAATAACCTTTTTGCATAGTATAGCTTATCACTTATCCTGCTTTCTTTATATATATATATATATATATTATAATATATCTATAATCCATATATATATATATATTATATACTATATTTATATAGATACTATATATAATATATATTATATATTATATGATATATATATATATATAGTATACATTTATAATATATATATATATATATATATATATATATATATATATATATATATATATGATATATATATAATATATATATATACTTAGTATATTAAATCCTGGACCCCTAGCAGATGAGCGTGCAAGTGTTTGACCACTACGCTACGACGAGACAAAGAAGAATCCGAGAATACTTCTACTGTCCAAGCAGAGCTTACTACGTATGATGCTACGATTATCTGTGTCTAAGGCCAAGGATCGTTATCCCAGCATGCGTGAACTATACTGATGGCGGTATTTATAAATACAAATTTGATGGTACAGGATATTTGCATTTCACTCGTTATACATAATGACCCCGTTTTTTTTGGTATTATTATTCAACCATGGCGCGGCACCTGTGTGGCCCTACGGTTTCGAGTGCGAGCAGGGGAAGAATAACGTGTAATGCTCTGCTTGGACATTAGAAGTATTCTCGGATTCTTCTTTGTCTCGTCTGCGTAGTGGTCAAATACTTGCACCGTCTCATCTGATAGGCGTCAATGATCGTATCCCAGCATTTAGTGAAAAATTACAACAGGGTATTGCAAAACCACAAAATTTGATTGCAGGTATTGCATTTCTCTTGTACATAATGACCCCCGGTTTTGGTATTATTATTCACCATGCGCCGCACACTGTTTGGCCCTTCGTTCGAGTGCGAGCGGGAGGAATACGTATAATGCTCTGCTTGGACAGTAGAAGTTTTCTCGGATTCTTCTTTTGTCTCGTCGTCTAGCGTAGTGGTCAAACACTTGCACGCTAATCTGCTAGGGTCCAGGATCATATCCAGCATGGTGAAAATACATCAAAGGGTATTTTCAATACAAATTTGATTGCAAGGGTAAAGCATTTTCACTTATATATATATATATATATATATATATATAAATATATATATAATATAATATATATATATATTATATATAATATATATATTATTAATAATATATATATTATAATATTATATATATGGTTGGGGATTTTTTGGATTTTTTGGAGAAAAAAATCAATTTTTGATTTTTTGGTTTTTGGATTTTTTGGATGTTTTTTGGAAATCGTGACGTCACGCCTAACATAATTTGTAAACAAACTTTTTTTTTTTAAGTTCAATTAAGTATTTTTTAACCCTAGGCCCTATATCTAAGTTCAAAATATTAAAAATAAAGCTTATAGTCTATGACACAATGACACAGCAACACTAAATATATATATATTTAAATTGATATATATATATTTTCACATCAGAAATAAAAGAAACTTGTTTAAAACATTGATCTTTTGTTGACATTTTTTAAAGTGTAGAAATTTGAAACAGAGTAGTCTTCCTATGATATTATTATTCTAATTTTTTATTTTTATTGAAATTAAATCACTTAAATATCCAAAAAAAATAGAAATATATAATAAAAAAGCAAAAAATCAAAACAACACAAAAAATCATTGATTTTTGGATAAAAAATCAGTGAAAAAATCAGTTGAAAAATCAATTGATTTTTTCCATATATATATATAATGTATATACTAAATATATATATATATATATAAGTTATATTATATATATATATATATATATATTGAAAGTATCTCTAAAAAAATTATATTGTAAATTTAAAAGAGGGGCATATATATATATATATATATATATATATATATATATATCGTATATATATAAATATATTATAGTATATATATATATTGTAATACTATTAATATATAAAATATAGTCTTCATTTTATTTCAGATATATGTTTTTAATTAGGCTCTGTGGATTTCCGTTTCACTCAGTAGTATGGGGGTCTTCGATTTCAGCCATTAAATATGGTGAGAAAAAATCGGCACAGAAAAATTTAATTCCTATGAGATTTCAAGGATGTAAAACATTTCAAAATATGGACCGAAATGGAACCAGTTTAAGGAAAGGAAATGCAAAGCAAATACGTTCGAGCAGTTAGTACGGAAGCCAAACTAAAAGGCAACTTATCGTTAATAAATTCAACAATCATTGACGACCAGGTAAGGATAGGTGGTCCAAAAGCTTTACATTGTTAACAAATATAACTAATAGTTTGTTTCTTATTTGCAGAGGAAATTCAGTCAGTTAAAATATTTTATATTTTATTTTTTCATTTTTTTGTTCCATTTGCAAGAAAAAAAGGAAGATTAAAAAAAAAAATATTTTCTTTTCAGGAAACCATACCTGCAAGTAGTAAGAGAGCTATTTTACGGGGTGGCGAACATTCGGCATAGACGAATGTTTTGTAACTTTTTGGTGCTTTTAGTGCTTTCGGGATAATCGATTTTTCGTCCGGTCGCGTGTTATCTTTCCCGCTTGGAGGTTCGGATTTGAAAGTTTTTATTTTTTTTTTTAAAAAAAAAAACATTTTTTCCTAATAAATTAATAATAAATTAATATAATTAATAATAAATAAATAGAGGGAAGGGAAACTAAGAATATGAAAGTAAGGTCCATTTGACAGATCAGAGGGAAATAAAATTTAATTACCCTTTAAGCTGCTTTTGTTTTAACATCTGTTTATTTTTAAAATATGCTATTATTATTTCTATATATGTATTAAATAAATATATATGATATATATATATATATATATATATAATATATTATTATATATATAATTATATATATTATATATATATATATATATATATATCAGTGGATGGCAAATCTGAATCCGAATTTCCCATCAATATAATAATATATATATATTAATATATATATATATTATTTTACATATATATATATATATATATATATTATATATAATAATATATATTATATATATAATTATACTTATATATATATATATAGTACATATATATATATGTATGTACATATACTATATATATATATAATATATATATTATATATATATATATATATTAATAAAATACATACATATACATATAATATATATAATATATTATATACAATATATATATATACAATATACTATAGGGTGATTCAAAACCTCTGTGACAAACTCAGAGGGCTGATAAAGCAAATCGATAATTAAACATTTATTGTTAAATTAGCTATGTTGTATGACGCTTCGGTTTCAAAGTTACGGATAGACTCTAAGATAAGACCACTGATGGTGGTTTGGCGACCGTTCGTTACTGAGTAACCGGAGGCAGATTTTGGGGTATTCTAATGTTATGTATGTGTACGCGTGCGTACATCGGTGTACTCCGAGGGTTGATAGACGGTACCAATACAGGATATTATTGTTAAACAACGTAATGTTGTTTTTGAAGCGAGGTGGAAAGCCGACTACTGATGAGACGACATAAAATGAAAAATCATTATGGGAAAATCACGAGATCAGGCGTTTCAAGGTTTACACTTTACACATTATTTTCGTAACATCGCCGTGCCATTGTCTGTCGGACTCTACCGAACATGCCCTTACACTGTGTCTGATTTAATCAAACGCAGTAAAAATATTCGCTTAATACAAGGGGGTCCTCTCTGTGCTGACTGCGCGTAATGTACACCAGACACTCTTGCACATGCCCCAGTAAAGACAAATAATCTAGGGCCGTGACCGTCCGGGCGATCGCAGGCCACGCAACACGCGTCCCCCTCTCCCAATCCATTGTCAGGCAGACTCCAGTTTTCAAGATGCGCCGCCGTACTGTCGCTGCTTCATGCTTGAACCACATGTCGTCTTGCGGGGTCGCAAGGCTAATGTCCCCATGAGCTGCTGTGGAAGCGTGTTCTGGAGTCAGTTGCAAGTGTACGCAGGCTATCCGAAACGCGAGTGGAATGATGACAGTTCCAGCCAGTAATCCCCCACCATGAACTGGGAATTTCTTCACAGCACCCTAGAACAGTTTAGGGTAAATTTTCCGATCGCCTAGAATGAACTTTGGCTCCTGCCTCTCAAACTTACTTAGATGCATGAAACATTGCGGTGCGAAATTGTCGGTTCGTCCCATATTGTAATGGCTCGTTTCTCATGGCTTGTGAGTAGCCATCACGTGTGAAGCACGCCTCATCAGATAAAACAAGGACAATGTGCAAGAAAGGGCAGACTTACGTTTCTGTTAAATGAACAGAGTGTGCTACAGGGATTGATGAATATATATGCACACTCGACGTGTGACGAAAGTCGTTTGGCCCAAGGTCCTTTGTATTTCGATGCGCATGGTGCGTGGTGAATGATGGAAGGCTTTGCTCCTTGCAAAAGTACCCGTAACCACAGAGGCGCGATGATTTGAACCCTTAGCATGGGCAGTGGTGCGTGTGTTAGTCGAAAGAAGAACGGGCGTCAGGGGCGAACTCTCTCAAGCACTCTTCTTTCAAACTGGCAGGGTCTACCTCGTCGCCCCGCAGCACTCGCCCGTTTATTACGAGGATCTTCCACCAATGCACCGGGACGGAAGCGTCCCATTATCTCGAAGGCGCTGATAAAGGCGAGGCAAACATTTGTGTCATAGTGGTGGCGGGTTGATTTTGTGTTGGGAAAACCGTTCCCGTCAAGGGTACATGAGGTGCAGCTCTTCGTCCATTTCCGTTCGCCGCACAGAACGATACGATAAAACTACTTATAACATGTTACGGATTAACTCGGAAAGAATGTTAAGTGACCATCGTAATCGATCTGGTTAACACTGAATACATGTAATATATCATAACAATTAAGGTTTGAAGGCACTTTTTAGGTTACATAAAGCATTTTGGTGATTCTTCGGAGTCTAAGGTATAAAGAATGGGCTAAGCGCCATGAAGTTAGTTGTGTGTAGTCACATACTAAGATAATCGAGCTCATACACAATATGTGTTTCATATAACTCATGTTGATGAACTACAAGCTATGCGGAACATAAAAAACTACAATTATAAAAGCATAGATGTTGGCTAAGAAAGATAAAGGAAGACCAAGAACTCTTTATAGACTAGTCATAATTAGGCGAAAAATTTTCTTATGCCTTAGTTTAGGTATAGAAGTGATACATTTAGATCAACAAAAAACACTCGATATCAAATTCCGGCGTATTTCCTCGTGGCTGCTATACAAACAATTATAACAGTCAGACTTTATAACCAATTATTTTTTTCAATTTTTCATACGTTATTTACTTTTCATTGTTTTTTGGGTTCTCTCATTTTTTTATGATTCGCTTCATAGTCAACGATTTTTAAAACAAAATAATCGTTTCTTTTCCTATTTTTTTTCATCTGGCAAACCCTTTCCGAGATTATCTTGTATCCTTATTTCTTGCACAATTCTCAAATAAATTTAAGACACAGATCAAATCTTTATCTTTGCGCGCGCTATACAAAACTCTCTCGCATTTCAATGTAGGCGATTACGTATGTGACCAACATAATAGAGGTTTAAATATATTAGATACTCCTATTTAAAATTTTGCTATTCTCGTCGTATGCAATCCATGAATAATTATCTAGCACTTGCGTTCGCAGCTTTTTTTTTTCGAAAGGGGGTAGACAATCTTTCAGGTTCTGTAATTTGTATACTGTCTCGGTTTCGTTACTCCCTCGCGACATACAAGCATATAGCCGGAAAGATCTGGGATCGCAAGATGGGGTTTTGCTAATATAGTCCACCCATGTAGGCAGCATAGCCAGCTATGCTCGTGTGTTTTAAAGGTTCAACTTTTTATCATTATTTTCTCGACTCATTCAGTTGCTTTTTAGATTGGTTAAATTTCACTCAGGTCTTTTTGACACTATTTAAATATTGTATTAATCTTTTATTACATTTTTATTATTTAATTATTAAGAAATTGAAATAGACTCTTAATATATATAGGTTATATTAATCAAGTAGATAAAGTTTGATATAATCTAAAAGGTACGAATTGGAATAAAGTATTTTATAAAATTTACACAAATGCTACCTTAATTATTTAATTTCAATAAACATTTAACCTCAAATAAATTTGATATTATTACTAGTAATGATGATTAATAAGAATAATTATTAGTTAATGATAAAGCATCTTGCCAAATATGAACAAAATATTTTATTTGTTCTTTAATAAAGATTCTAATCAATGTATATATTACTTAACAATAAACAATATAACGTAATTACTCTCATATTTCAATTTTCATTTCGCAATATTCCGTCAAACCCGATACTTGTATCCACTTTGAGTAATTCTGTGGGTCTTGAAGCATATATATTCTTCAATGTTGCATCAAAACATAAAATAGTCCGATTTCTATTTTTCAATCTCAAATTTGGAGCGATTTTTAATAGCTAACATTTTCAGAAATAATCCAAGATCTCATATATAACTCTAACTATTGGTCAAGACAAAGTTAAGTTGCCATGATTATTATGAACCATTTATATTAACCACCAATTTCACTCTTTGCAATTTTACATTTATTTTCAAAGGTTTGAGCAATGCAGGTATTTTAGAGTAGATTCAGTAATTTTGAAATCACTGGACTATACCCCAATCTCCCCCCCCCCTTGCAACTTCGTTCAGGATAATATCATAAATTTTGGCACGCTAAGCGCTTTCTTAATTTCCTCGTTCTGATAAACCTTTATAAAAATAAGATTACATGGGGAAGGGTAATCCTTTCGATTATTTATGCCTTTTAATGCTATTTCTCCATTATTATTCCCTATTATAGTAATCTTATATTAAGCGTATTTTATTTGCATATAATATTTAGAAAATATATTACCGTTCAGGACATTCATTATATTAAAAACCAAATATCATACTCAATCCATGCTGATTTGGATTTTGACAAACCACTATAATATATATAATAATATAGAATATTTTATATAATTTGCTATTATAATAATATTAATATACGTTAATTATTGTAGATTAGCAAAGATCTGAAGTATGTATTTCTTTTTTGTACGCTTAATTCAGTATGTTATATTAAAACATTTTCTTATTATTGTTCATGATTTTACGGATTATCAAGAAACTCATGTCGGCATTATTATTAGTTGATAATAATAATTTTAACCCACTTGTCTTCAGATATAGTGACTTATGGAATGTCTTTTATGTATACACTAATTATTTTAAAATAACTAACATCTGTTTCATCCATTTCATATATTCATATATATTATTATTATATTTATTATATTATTATATTCATTAATTATTATTATTATTATGTATTATTTATATTTATTATTAATTATTTAAATTTTTATTAATTTAATTATTATATATTATTATTATTATTATTAATATTATTTTATATTATTATTGTTATATCTCTATCATAGTTACTGTAATTTCTATTATCATAATGGTTGTTATAGTACCGTACGGTCTTTCTTCTTAGTTTCCCGGGCTGATGACGTTTGTATGGTGGGAGTTGGCTGCTGCCCCCCCAACGTGAGGGTTTAGAGAATTTAACAGTTGCCTCAAAAGGTCCTTGTCAGACTCAGAGAATGCTCTTGTTTCAAGCATTTGTGGGTGTGTTTCTTGACTTGAAATCCCACTTGAATACTGCTCTTTATTTTCTTGATTGGAATTTTCGCGGGAAAGATTCTTGAAAACGCTGTCTACGAGTTTTATCAATGTAGGTAAATCGATGTACTCGGCTATCGTGTGTAAATTTTGGTATACATAGGTCGGTACTTCAGCGAGGAAATATTCTTTCACAAAATTTAGATGGTTTTTCAGAAGACTTTCGGCATTTTTGTAGCCTATAACTTTTTCGATTCGCTTCAAATATTCACTAGGCAATTCTTTCGCTTTCATTTCTTCTTTGATGACGTCATGAGTGTTATGTTTTTGTTGAAGCAAATACGATATTTTTATGGTGTTTATCAGTTCTTCATATGCATTTCTTTTATTTGGATATTTAATGGAGAGCAATAGATGATTTGGAAGCATTGGAGCTATTATTCTTATTTTGTCTGTTTCAGTTTTTATTTTATAAATTCTAAATATGACGCTTATCGCATTGATCCAGTTTGTAATATCGGCTGCATCGAAAGTTGGAAGTTGAATCGGGCACACAATATTTAATTGAGTTTGGCGCGCTTTTGCTCGAGTGTTTTGTTTGTGAGTCGGTTACTCAAGCGCACAGGTTGAATAATTGTCCCCTTCGGTGGAAAGTGAAGATTGTTGTGGATTGGAGGGTTTGTTGTTCCTCTTTCTTTGGGAGTTGAAGATTGTTGTGGATTGGAGGGTTTGTTGTTCCTCTTTTTTCCCCCCGCCATGATTTGGTTCTTATGACAAAGAATGTTTGTTTATGAAATTGTTGTAGGCGTTGAGTACAAGACCGTTACAGACAGCCTTTTTATTTAAATTTAATCTGCTAACTTTCTTTTTTTTCTTATTATTGTTTAGAATTATAACATCGTTTTCCTATTACATAATTGTAAGAATGTTGTTGGCTGACTCATTTAATTTATGGTCAAATAAATCACAGTTTGATTTACTTCTAGGCCACCTACAGTTTGAATTTTCACAACACAGATTTTTTTTCAAACGGTTTTGATTACACCGGCAATTTGCACCGTATCTGACTCCAAATCAAAGGGTGTTTTAATTACTTGTAATTAAATTCAGGGTCACTATAAGGGGTCACCAGAGATATAAGCCGATATTCTCGAGGCATCTATTAAATAATGACATGCAATCAGTCATATCTGTGATTGAAATGAGAAAAACTGTCTCTTTAGCGTTTATTAAACGGATCAAATGATAATGGCAATTTAACAATTAGGTATTTCGTCAATGATTTAGTTGACAATTGGAACAATAACAAAGGATTGTTAATTACGATTGCATAGTTATAGTTTATACATGGTTATTAGTAAATTTAGAAATATAAGGGTAAGGGATGATGGTAAGCACCTCAACATCCGTCCTTATGTGTGCACGATGTCGAGGCACAGTCCTTGATCATGAGAGCGTTGTAGACGCCCTTCGCATCTTACATTCAAAATCTGGCCCCTTCCCTTCCTGAGGCATGCCTTCTTCTAATCAGTCCTTTTATAACAAGCTCGGTTGGTGAAAAAGTTTAAATGTGTATTAATAGTGATATTTACATAGGACACATGCGGATAGTTTATATAAGATGTCCGCTTCTCCTTTACACATCGGGTGATGTATCACGGATCTATTACGCCACAACATGCGACGTGGCACTTTATCAAGCTTTGAAATTTAATTACTTTCATTTAAATATACTTATTTATATTATTTACACATTTTGACGTGTAATTCTCTCCAGACTCTATAAAGAAATGGTGAAGCCATAATTAGTTGTGAAGCAATTAATTATCACTTCAACATTTTTTTTTTTACACACCCAACTCACTTGCCGATATAAAAATAATTACGCACACATGCTTAAGAAAGGATAAAAGAAGACCAGAACTCTATGATTAGTAATAGGCGAAAAAAATTTTCATAATTAGTTTTTAGTATAATAATGACCATTTACAATAAAATACAATTGTATTTCCTCTCTCAAGTGTATAAACAGCTATACCAATATCTTTTTCAAGTTTTTCTATAACTTACATTTACTTTTCATGTTTTTGCGTCGGTTCTCTAATTATTTTTATGATTTCGCCTTTCATTAGTTCCCAGAGATTTTTAAAATACAATTAATAATCGCTTTTCATATATTCCTTATTTTTTTTCTACGGTGCAAACCCTTTCCGGAGTATAATCTTATAAATTATTAATTGTAACTGTTTCCTCAAATAAATTTAAAGAATCAATTGTATCTTGCCTTCAAAATTTTCATCCCAAACTCAGGCAAGTTCCTGCTCTCTATAGCCAACTATACTTTGCCAATCTTTCAGTCGAATTTGCATTTTGTATTTGTGTTATCAAAATGTTGGTCTGCTCTCGTACATCTTTTGATTATCTCAATAGTGGCAGCTCTACTCTTGAGCTTTTACGAGTGTGCACCTGCAGGTTCATTTCGTTCTACCATGACTACAAGACCGGGAAGACTTGGATGCTTATGTTTAGGAGCACACCACGATATGCATCACTTCCATTATAATTACCTTCATAACTGTATAACCGTATTATGGTAATAGCTTATCAGTGTGTAACAGCCACCTACCTATTTACCTTTTTGATTTACTAACTGCAGTTGAATTTGTTGGCATTGCACTTCTTTACATTTCATTTTAATGGTTATAATATTTTATTTTGAGTATTAAGAAGAATGAACATAGACTATACTTGGTGTAGAACAAGTTTATTTCAAAGTTCAAATGGCTATAACACCTTGAAAATTATCATTGACTAACCCTATATCTTAATATAATTATCAATATACTAAAATTTGTTTATTACGGACTCATAGATAAAGATAATTTCTATACTTCCTATGTTTATATAATCATATATCTAAATTTTTTTTATCTAATAAACGTAATATCATCAAGTGTCATACAAACAAATAACATTAATACAAATCTATATTCATATTATCATTCGATCTTCAACCCGACATAGTTCCCACTTGGGGATTCTGAGTTTGAAGCTTATATTCTTCAATGTTCATCAAAAACAAAAGCATATTCAATTTTTCATCAAACACTGAATTTACTTAATCAGAAAATGTAAAAATGTTTATCTAAGTACTATCATTATAAAATCTAACTGGCAAGAATATCTTTTATTTAATTATTTAGGACTATATATATTTTACTATATGATGGAATTACATTTATTTTAAAGGTTGGCAACGTATTTAGATAGGATTCAGCTCTATTAGAAAATAGCAACGGGCAACCCAATCACCCCCCTCTCTCCCCTGCAACTGTACAGTTCAGTGATCTCATATTTTGGCGCGAAGCGCTCTATCCGTTCTGAAACCTTAAAAGTTACGGCAGGGAATCTTTGATTTGCCTTGCTTTCTCCATTTTTCCCGATCTTATGGTGTTGTTGAAATATTTTGAATTAGTTACAGACACATATTATATATAAAAAAATATCCATCATGCGGTAATTGATTTGTACAAACACTATATGAATCATTTATATTTATTTGCATTAACGTAATTTTGAGATGCGATCTTATTATTTTTATTTTGTACGCCTCTATTCAGTTTTTAATAACATTCTAATATTGTTTGTGATTGCTTTTTAGGAAAATACCCGTCGTCATTTTTATGTTTAAAATTTTGCCACTATTCGAAAATCATATATTAGCTCAAATGTGAATTGTCTTTGATGATACAACCATTTATTAAATACCATTAGTCACAGAATTCTGTTTGAATTCCATATTTTTTTAATATATTAATTATTTCTTCAACTGCTATCTATTATTAATATTATTAGTATTTAGTATTATTATATTACTTTATTATTATATTTATTATTATATATTATTATATTATTAATTATATTTATTATTATATATCATTATACTATGATCATTATTATCATTATTATTATGTACTTATTAATAATTATTCCAACTATTTGTTTTTGCTATCCCAGTGTCTTATTCGCTATGAAGATTTTATTTAATATATTATTTAGTTTCTCATGTCATTATTAGTCTAATTTATTCAACAATTATCTTAGTATCTGTATTGTTTATCCGACCGCTGGTTGTTAGAGTACCGTACGGTCTTTCTTCTTAGTTTCCAGGGCTGATGACGTTTGTATGGTGGGAGTTGGCTGCTGCCCCCCCAACGTGAGGGTTTAGAGAATTTAACAGTTGCCTCAAAAGGTCCTTGTCAGACTCGGAGAATGCTCTTGTTTCAAACATTTATGGGTGTGTTTCTTGACTTGAAATCCCACTTGAATACTGCTCTTTTATTTTCTTTGATGGAATTTCGCGGGGAAAGATTCTTTGAAACGCTGTCTACCGAGTTTTATCAATGTTAGGGTAAATCTGAAAAATAAGTTGTGTGATTTGTACATCGAGCATTCATATGCTGATGCTAAATTTGGATACATTGTTCATTAAGGATACTACTCATGGCTAGTGAAATATTTCTTCAACAATAATTGTATGATCTCAGAGATATATATATCAAGAAAGACATGATTCTGGGCATTTTTACGAAATGTAGGCCATTATAACTTTTATACAGCTCCCATTCGCCTTTCAAAATATTCACTAGGCATTCTTTCGTCTTCATTATGCGTTATCCTTGCATGACGTCATGAGTGTTCACTGTTTTGGTCTTTATAGAAGCTCAGAAAATACACTGATAATTCTTTTGACTTCCCGGACAACCCCAGAATATGCTTATTATCCATGTTACTTCAATATGCATTTCTTTAGTCTTGGTATATTTAATGTGCGAGAGAGCTCAACTGACGATGATTGGAAGCATTTGCTGAGCTTATATTATTCTATTAGATTTTGTCTGTTCAGTATTATATTTTTATAAATTTTTCTAATTATGGACGCTTATCTCCAAT
>JABUQX010027340.1:0-42538 GCA_015478945.1 Trachelipus rathkii | reverse complement strand
TCCGCGTAACCGCCGCGCGTGCGCCCGCAGGCACCATATCCCGGCGTTAACCCGCCGCCGTGCGTCCGCAAGAGCGCAAATATTACCGCGGCCGCGGAACGGGAAAAAATATGATATCAATGTAAACTATCAAAGAATTCATTTCAATATACTATGAGTCATTTATCCATTTTTACTACAATTGTACGGAAATATTTATAAAAAACATTCATACTTACATACCCTAAAGCAGTAAATCAGTAATCAATAGAGGGTGTATGACTAACACCTAGGTAGATTGGGCTTTGTTTCTGCTTTTACTTGACCTTAACTCTCTGCTAACTGCCTTTAACTCTATGCCTTTACCTCTCTTTAACTCTCGCTTACTGCTTTAACTGCATATTAAATCGATTTAACATCCTTAAAGTCAGTAAATCAGTAAATCAAATAGAGGGTTACCTAACACCTAGAGGGATAGTATGCTTCTGTTTTACTGCTTATACTGCTTAACTTATCTGCTTTATCTTTAACTTTCTGCTACTGCTTTTAACTTCTGCTTACTGTTTTAACACTCATTATATATTATTTAACTATGTTTTCTCTCTAGGTTTATCTTGTTTAATACTTTTATATTTAATATTTGAATTGTATTTTTCTTTATGATTTGCTTTGTGTTAATGTAAAAAGAGAAGAATTAAAAAACACAGAGGGTGATCGTTAGTATAAAATTTTTATTTCTAATAAAATTAGTACGAAAATTTTTATTAAACCTTTTTAATATAAACCTTAAAAATAGAAATAATTTTTTCAAGGAGGTACCCCCTCGACGACGGTCTGAGGCCAAGGAAGATATGTGTGATGGAGAGGTAGACTCGTGAGGTATGGTCACGAGTTAATAAACGCGAAATATAATAACAAATATTATGGTTGAGATTAGTACTTTATGTGTAGTGTAGTGAAAGTATTTGTCTGTGTATTTTGTATTCTTGCGGTATTTTGTTTGATCTGTGAACACTGTGTCTACAATATATAATAATATATAGAAAATTAAAAATAATAGTGTGAATTGTAATTATTGGTTGTAAATATGGCAGTAATAAGTTATGATATTAGTTGTTTGTTTCCTTTTAAAAATATTTATTTAGTCTAATAAATTAGATATAGTATATATATAGTCATTATATATATAGGTATAATAATTTTAATAATAGTAATAATAGATAATATGTATGATTATATATTTTATATGTGAACTTTGTAATTTAGTTATACTTAATATTATATAATAAGTTATATATTAAGTGGTTATTATAAGATCTATTAATTATATATATATATTTAGCTATTTTAATATAGTATATTAAATATTTATTCGATATATTATTTGATATCATATATAATATAGTAATATATTATATAATATTTTTTATATTTATTATTATATTTTAGTTAGTTTTTTTGTTTATGCAAGTAGATTTCTGTATATATATTACTATATTATATCATTATCACTATCAACCGTTTACAATATAATATATTAGTATATATAATATAATGATAGTTAATTATATATTATTTAAATATTTTTAGTTATATATATATATAGTAATAATTATCTTAAGAGATATTTTATACACTAATAATTTAGTATAATCTTATAATACATAGTAGTATTTAAACACCGGGTATTCGCAAAGATCCTATACAAACATATAATTATATCAAATTCTCAAGCTAAAAACCAAACCCCAAACAAGCTAACACATAGTATAATTATTTATAATTAATAAGTTATATGTGTCTTTCCCTCATTTCTATCCTCCCTCTCTACCCCAATATTATTTTAATACCTCATTTAAACATTATTATAAAAGATTATATATAATTATATAGCCAGTATAGTAGATACAATATGACGGTAATTTTTGGCTAAACTTTGGTCTTCCATGGGGGCGAGACAGGAATAGGGATTTGGTGAAAATAATTTCCTTAATGTTTCTCTAGAACTTAAATGTTTTAACTAAGTAGTATTGGTGCATCGTAACTGAATTGTAGAGTATTTACAAGTTGTAATATAAAAATGTAAATAGCATTAATAAACTTATTTATTTTTTTGTTAAATATCTTTAGAAACAAAGATGCCAGTAACTTTTTAAAACTTGGAGCTCATGTGAGCGGAAAAGCTTTAGGTGATATAAAATTCCATTTAATGTATAAGTTAGTAGTATAGAATAAGGGGTTAGCTTATCCATATTATTCTGTATCATGTAGAAATATGATATTGTATTACAAGTTGAAATTTAAAATGTAATAGCTAAGCGATCGACTATTTTATGTTAATATCACAGATACAAATAGATGACCACTTAAAGCTTTATTAAACTTAAGTTCAATGACAACCAGAAATTGATTTGTTGAAAAAATTCCTTAATTGTCTAAGTGTGAGATATATAATGGTGCATTCATAATATAAAATGTAAGTGTTACATGTGTTGAATCAAAACTAGGAAAGAAACACGATACGATTTTTTTATGTTATATTAATACAAATACAAAAGATTGAAAAGTTAAAACAATAAATCTGAGACTCACGAACAAACATCAAAAAGTGGAACTTTTATAATTGCTGATTTATTAAATAAAATGTCTATTTTCAGTAGCATTTGCATCAATGATTCAAATGATTAGCCTGTGGCAAAGTTTCTAATTTATTCTCTTCAAATAGTTTTAAAAATCGATTTTATTTTATTTTATATATATTTTTTTACAGAATGAACTAAGAGTTGCACTCAAGTAACTTTAAACTTTATATGCTCATAGTACGGTGAAAAAAATGAATTTAGCGATAAAAAAATTCAGCTTAAATTATCTACTGTAAGTAACTCTTGCAGGATTTATACTCGAAGTATATCTAACTTTATTAATTATGATGATATTTACCCGCGTATAAATTTATATAAATAGTAAGCTAAAGCTAAATCGGAATATTTTTTATGTAATATATACATGTCATATACAAAGATGCATTGTAACTTTAAACTTGATGTCCTCCTCTACTACAGTCTACACATTTGCTAACAGCCTTCTATTAAATTAATGGTGCGTGATCTCAAGATATCTGTAATTGTACATAACATGAAATGTTGTTATTTAAAGTATGAATTAATAAATTGAGTAAAAATAAAGGCTTTAAATGGAGTGGGTGGCAGAGTGTGATTTTTATGTTTAAATACACAGATTACAAAGTTGCCAGTAACAATTTTTAAATACTTGAAGCCTCTGCTAACAAGAAGGAATATTAGGGAAAACCTCCTGGATGTCTTGACAATAAAATGTTGCTATCCATATTTCATAAACAAAATTAATATATATATATATTAATATATATATATAGTGATATTAATATTATATATAGTAATATATAATATATAACGAAGTAGATTTGGTGTTTTATATGTGTATTATATTAGCTAACCAGGCAAATACAGCTCCATATGAGGTATATAATCATAAGTATAGTTACAACTCCCAGAGACTAAACCATATAATATTTAATTATATAAATATTATTAGATTAAAATATAACGGCCTTTATATAATTAATTTTATATATTAGGGTAATATTTAATGTGTAGGTATATATATATAAATATAAGATAACTTATTTATAATTATATATTATATATAATTAATATATAAATATAAAAGCATATTATATCGATTTGGGTTAATTTTATTAATGTAATGAAATTGATATCTAGTGAAGAAATTTATTATATTTAAATATATATAGTAATATAATAGTAGTATAATTTTTTAACCTTTATATTTTAACGTTTGTCAAATTTAAAATTTTTAGATTTTTTTGAAATACTTTATATTTAAATAAAATGTACTTATAATAAAATTTAACCAAAAATTTATTCAAATTTTTACAGGTATTATTATATTTTATATAATATATAAATATAATAAAATATATAATATAAAGGTAACAAACAATATTTTAATGATTTGAATTTAATAATATATTAAACTAAATTATAGTTACAAAATGAAATTCAATATTTATTAAGTATATGTTGATAATAATTTAATATAGTATATATATTTATTAGAAATTATTATCGTGTTATATTATTTTATGCTTCTATTATAAACGTTGATAATATTATACATCACTCTCTTTTGAGTTAATATTAGTGGTATATATAAATACTATGATTAAATAATCTATTTCTAACTCATGTAAAAGTATTAAGTCACTTATTATATTTTAATATTTTGTTTTAACTTTAAATAGATGTGTGCTATTGAGCCTCTTTGATAAATAGAGATACCAGAAGAATCGTTACTTGCTTAAATAAATATTATGATATTATATAGGTTGAAGCTATTATTATCTGCAGTTCTTAGGAGTAATTCAAGACACATTTCTTATGAAACAGTGCTAATATTCTCTACCAACTTGGAAAAAAAAATATATAATCAATATTTATCATCAAAAATTATAATTTATGACTATAATACTCATTTATATATAATGAATATTTAGAATTAGCGTATTGATATGTAATATAATTCTTCCAAAGATATTTGAATATAGAAGTGTGCTTGCGAGGATGTCAAATTTTATAATATTAATCGCATTAAAAATAGTAACCTAGGATGCGGTATGCTGCGTGGGCAAATAGTTAATAATGTTCGGAAGTGGTGAATTTGTTATTTTATATAAGCAGGTATTTAAAAATATACATCGACCGATTAAGGTAAAAATTAACAGACGTGTTCAAAAATAAGATATATAAAAATAATACAAACAAAATATTAATTAAGATATAATCTAAACAAATTGATAAAAAGAAAAATGTCTTTCACATTAAACAATTCAACCCTTTCACTAATAAAAAGCGATGCAGTTCATTTTATTAAATATGATTATTTACGGTAATAAAGTCAACTCACAGAAAACTTCTTCATATTTATACTAACTTATTATTTATTATCCTTATCCACACAGGCACAATTGTAATTATTCAGTTTCAAAGTTTAAAGTTACCTTTTTCTAAACACATCATTTTAATACTTCTCCTAGTTCCCTAAAATATTTTTTATCTCTAAAATATGATAATCTGTCTCTGATTCAGAGTTGTGTTAGACAAGACCACATACTGAAATGAGCTTCAGAGCATGCTGTCAACAATAATATAAAAAATTAAGTAAAAAAGTATTAAAATCTAACAACTTATGAAACTCATAGACGGGACAGTATAGAATGCGCGCTGGAACTTCATACGTCCATGTATGCTACAGTTTGTCTAATCAACTCTTTTCACTCATACTGTCACTCAACATAAGGTATAAACTGTTAATGATAGATGACATTTTAATATAGTCTATTACATCTTAATTCGTTTATGGTAAATATACTTATAAATAATCTTTATTATATCGTCAACCATATTTGGTGCTACTCCATTTTATCAGAATAAATTGTTCTTAATGATATAGTAATTATACGTAAAATTTAAGTATTCAATAAGGTTATCCTGTATATGTGTAGTCAAGGAGACTGAAGATTGTATATGTCTCCCGCTTTTTGAGAGGCATGCTCAAAGTATCAAGTAATATGTATTCTTCGAGCCTTTTACTGGCACCGTTGCTTATCTTTATATAATTTACTATTTTCACTTGTGCTGTATTAGTGTCTGTATGCATGTAATAGTGTACTCTCTTTATTCAATCTCACTTAACTCTTGTTAGTTTTAACCCAGCCAATGACTTATTACATATTATACATACTGTCTTCATACATCTTGGAAGTACACTTGTTTCATATTATATGTCGTCAACTAATGTTCAGAGTTGAGGAATGGAACCCAAGAGGCCGAAGGTGATTTCACGTTTTGAACAATCCGATGTTGTACTATATAACAGTTTTCATAAAGATTTCTGAGCTCGAGTCGCGTTAGATCAGTATAGTGCTCTTGCAAGTTTTTGGAGTTCCTTTTCAATTATTCTATATCTCATCAAATCCTCACTCTAACCTTGAAATATGTCCATGTAAAATGCGGTCTATTGTGATATTTAATTTATTATAATATCTGTGTTTTCTTTATTGGGTATGTATAGTGTACTTTTTTATTCGAATTTCACTCGTGCATCTGCATCTAGTAATTTAGGTCTTTCGATGAGTATCCAACTGAATCCTATTATGTACTTATTCTTGTGGATATAAGTTTGCTCTTTTCTTCATTTATTATTTATTAATATCACTACTGGAAATCTCAAAGAAATTTAAATCATATTTAGGAGTTATTATTGATATTACCTTCACTCTCAGTATCCATATCATTTTGAGAGTGACTAGTATTATTTGAAATTTTACAGTATTATTGCATTATGGTGTATTATCTATACTACATCTTTAGCATAGTTATGATCAATGTTGAGCTTTTGGCTTGGATCAGTTTATATTCTCTCTCTTTCAGTTTCGATTATTTTTCAAATTTTTCATCTAATGTACTAACCTGTGGTAGATAATTACATCTTTCACACGTTTTAATTGAACATAGAGAAGACATATAAGCATCTCCTACAGGCGTGTTGATATAACTTTTGAGCCTCTATCTCAAACTCTGTGAATCTAACAATAACCACATACGTCCAAATTCTTTCTCACTTTTTAATTCATTATAAAACTTAACAAAACGCTTTATGATGTTCATGCTCGAGATATGGTGTAGTCATTTTTGAAAAAAGTAAAAAACCTATTTCCCAGTTGTTTATTAATTATTTAATAAATGAATATTGTTAAATAAGAGTACTATATAAAACATGTAAAGATAAATGAGTATAAACGTTGATATATGATATTATAAATATATTAAGTTAAAATATACATAAGATATAGAGAGTATAAAATAGAAACAAAGTTTCGTACTGTAGATGCATTGATTCTGATGAGTAGGCAGATACCGAAGCTTGTATCGGGTTTTCTCTCGTAATTACAACAGTCTCTCAAATATAATGACAGCTATTGCTTATAATATTATGATAATAATGAATCACTTTTATACTACTCCTGAAGCTAGTTTAAGTGTAATGTATGTTAGATCTTTTTTTAGCTTAATATACTTAACGATTTAGACACTCTCTGTGTCATTTGATATATCTACCATCATAGAATTATTTAGTTATATGAGATAATAGTCATATAGTGCTCTTTGAATCGTTCTAATCTGATATATATTCTTTAGGGTTGATCTATGTTATTAACATTGATCATTTGCTCTCTAATCAACTAATGCTTTTCTAGTTAAATCGATCATGTGTTATCCTATATGGGTAATTAGCTGCTGAGTGCACCTATTCTTTTGAAGTTCATTCTATTTGTTCATAGAATTATAAAGGACTCTCTCCAACCGTTCGTAGTGTGAATAACAGTTGTATTACAAGGAAATTTTTATCTTTATCATTGATTATAGTTATCATAATATGGATCATCACCCGTAGGATAAATGGGAATCGTGGGTACCTATTCATTGGTTTTGTCATATTCCTCAGTTTTTTGTAACATTAATTAAAACATCGATCACTATTGATATGAGGTGATCTATTAGTATACTGGTCAGAAGGTTGTCTCTATGCGTGGTCTTGAAATTTTAAGTGCGTGTTAAGATATTTTCTCTCATTCGTGTAAATTTAGGTTTGAGGACGATGATTATGATTAGCAAGACGGTATGTGTATATTCTGAGTGAAATGTGACTCTTGGCTAACGCTTTATTTATGTGTGTAAGTTTGGGTTCATTGGAGTTAACGAGATCCGATTTCACTTCATCTACTAACTAGATCATAACAGGCAATAAAGGATATGATAAGGGAATGCATCTTATGCGTTAATGTGCGATTTAATCTCTTAAAGCGTCTTTGCCGTTGAACTTTAAAAATCGTTAACTATAATATTCATACAAAAATTTCTCAATATTTTAAGTAAAAAACGAGCGCTTTAACTATATATATTTACACTATCGAGTAAAGTATAAGCAGATAAATGTAATGTGTGAGATTGTGATAGTTAATAATTAAATATGTCAATACAATTCAGCGATACAAATACATTTGTTTTCTTTAGATATAGGTTTATTTTCCGCATTATAGTCGTTTTTTATCTTTCTTACTTATGGATTCTCATATGCTACTTTAGAATTCCCTTCGACGCCTATTATAGTGATGCCTTTGACTACTTTATATCGTCATTTGGATTTTTAACGTGATTTTACTTAATTTTTATATCATCTACAACATCTCAATCTGACATTGAACATCTATATACTCTCTCATTTTACATTTTTTTGAAATTCTGTTAACGAGAGGAAATTATTTCCATGGTTCTAACATAGCAATATATCGGTTTGGCATATTAAGGTATTGTGCTAGATTTGGACCTGATGTATTATAACTATAGGCTTATTGGTTAGCTTATTCAATATATTATTTTTACTCCCGGCGCCATTAAATATCCGCTGAAGATGAGACGAGCCTATTGCACTGTTTTCCTTCACATTATGAGCCTGGAGCCAGCTAGAAAGGAATCCTACCATAATTGGCTTACTATTACTCTCCTCTCTGCATTTTGTATTCCCAGCTGTAATATTCTTTCCTTATATTCCTATCGATTTCATTATTTAATAACGAGGTGATGTTATGCTTTCTCCTAAAAAAAGTATTCTTATCTATAATCTTTACACTGTGGGGAGTATGATATGTAGATGATGAAAAATATATCTGGTACTAATAACATCTACTACTTATATATATCCATTTTATGTCTTATGTATATATTTATACCTGCAATGCTGTTTTCTAATTTACTAATATTTAGAAGCTTTTGCATTTCTACTAATGTAAAATAAGAGAACAACAATATCTATATAGCTACAACCGTATTTTTACGTAAGAAGTTGACTACTTAAGGATAATTTTATCGTGATTGGAGGAAGGTTAACGATCTTTTTCCTGTGTGTCTTACTATCAATTTACCTTTTATTTCTCAGATCGCACACTTGTGTCGCGCATTACTTTACGTTATACGTACCAGCGAGTTGGATCAGATACGTATTATTGATCTCACATATATATATATACTCATTTCTTATATACTCCGATTACCCAACTCCCCATTCTTCCTCTTCGAGTGCTGGCTACTCCATATACCTGCCAAGTCCCACGTATATCTCCCCGTCGCATGTACTCTCGTAAACTCCAGCGTCTCTAAACGTTACTACTTATTAAGTATCAAATAGATAATTGAAATGTATCCAGATTGCCTCTGGAGCTAAAGGAGTGTCAAGATTTTGCGAGATACGTTTTAGCTAACGAGAAGATTGTTAGTGATATATGTGGTTGTGCACATGGATACATCGCCTCGAGTTTCAAATATTAGGGCATGAGCCAGGATTTACTCCATCATTAAGGGAGATTGAGTTTTTTCAAATATTTCTTGAGTACTTCCGGATTCGGAATTACATTCTTTAATAGACTAATTCTCTTTTAATATAAAGAGTGGGGAACTTATTTTAATTATATAATGATAATTATTGGGCTGTGTATCATAAGGAGTTCTCGAACTAATTAATACATCTCCAGCGCCGTCTCGAGGGTATAATGCTGATCACTCTTGCGTGCTGTGTCCATACTCGGAGAGCTAAATATATTTTGTAACGTCACTCAGTCATGAAGCCAAATGTGAGCCGTAGTGATGGGAGACTGCGGATTGCGGAGGCTATGATGCCTGGTATGGAGTGGTTATCCTGCCTCTGAAGGGGTAGCAGCATCGTAAATTCCGTGCTAATTTCTTAGGTAAGATAGATGTTCATTATATAATGTTCTGGCTCTTTAAAAATGTATAGTGATTTTTGAAGTAGCTTCGAAGTTTGCCTTTGCCTAATCTTTTTTTTGTTCATGTGGTAGTCATTGCTCGTTATACTATTTAAGTTAGTATTTTGATTCATTGCTTTATACTTCATAGAGATTTAATTTATTATAAGATATATAATCTCATGTAGCGCCTTCTCTTATTCGAATTATCGTTTGGATGTATATATAGGTTATGTATCATTATGTTAGTATTAGTTTGAAGATTTAAATTAATACCCAAATACTCAGTACATCCTACTGCTCACGTAACTATGTTTACGACCTGCTCAGAATTAGTGGCTGATTCGTATCTAAGCGTAAAAGAGAGTATTGTACGCTGTCGTAGGTGTCACTCTGTGCTTGGTTCTGTATAGCCAGGTATAGTATTTACATTTTACTTTGAACTATTTATCTAAGAGTGAATTGAAAATGGGTGGCTGGTATGTATATTATAAGTTCTGTGTAGCTGATTTAATGTAGCTAGTCTTCGAGATAAGGTATCGCATATTCTAGTTTTTTGTGAGAGTGCATGGCTAGCCAGTAAGTCCTATGGCCATGATCACTAGTATATAGTGTTATATTCTCAAAAAGAGAAACGATTGTATAAATGACTAAAAATAGCAGCAAATCCGAATTTAAAATAATGGTGTCTATTAGTGTGTATTCTTGCGCATAATGCATTGCAAAGTGAAGTAAACATGCGTCTAAGGTTCTCAAAGAAGTATATCCTTTGCTAGCATATGTTATTCCGAATGTTAATCCACAAAAGTTAGATGTATTGTGTGCAGTATCTGTTATGCAACTATTTCGACGGTGTATATACGTAATGTGTAAGATATGAAAGTCACTTCATTTTCAGATCTAGATATATAATATTCAAAAGAGCCTGGGTTTTTTTTGCCTAAATTATAGGGCACAGTAACCTGTATAACTTAATTCACCTTGACTATAAGTTATAATTCACAAGCGATGTTCGCTAAGTATCTCACAATTGATATGGGTGACATTATTCATCAAAGGTTAACATGATTGATGAATCCTACTTGTCTTGGAAGGCCGGAAACCAGCTGGCCCGGAAGGTTGATTTTAATGAGTGATTGATGTATTTCGAGTTGTATTTAAGGTAGGGAGTATGCTTCTTTGTGCTTAGTATTAGTGTCTCTGCGTATAATTGAATATTAATTTCGTGACCAGTATCTAACTGTGTTTCCTAATGTAACTTCGTTTGCTATTATGTATTTAATGATTCTCTGAATATTAGATGTCATTATATGAATGTTAGATATTCTGTCATTATATTTAGCTGTACAAGTTTTAAAATCCTCCGAGAGGTAATGGGCTGCCAAATGTTTGAGGTCAAGAGGGATAATTTGTAATTAGATGTCTCGGGCGAGGGAGTGCTGTATGAAATAGAGAGGCAGAAGTGTGTGATATGAACAGATATCGGTATCGTGAAAACACATTCCATGTGAGTACCAATTATAATGTAAAATAGCCTTAATTAATGATATCATGAACTATATGTCGTCTGTCGCAGAGGGATTAATGTGTGTGTGTGAGTCTTATAGTGATGTATAGATGCTCTGTGTAGAGACACCAGGAGGTATCCCTGCAATGCGAGTGTTTCACAAGTGTGAGTTGCTTTATTGTTTGTCTCTGGTCTTTAGCTGACTGTCGTATGCGTTGCATGAGGCTGAGGTTAAATTAATCATAGTTATTTATCAGATATTTAATTATCGTTCTAATGTTTCTTACTGATGTGTGACAGCGTATTTGTCCAGAACTACGGATACAAGCTTTGTTTTTTGTATTCCTGAGTTGTAAATATTCTGTCGTCCTTTTATTTTGTCGATATAGTATTACAGCTCGTAAGTGATGAAAGAGATCTTTCCAGAAGTGTGTTACTAATGTAGACTTTAAGACTTACCTATCCAGCGTGAGACATGTAGTTCTAGGGTGTCTGGTGTTTATATGTGTATGAGATCTAATATAGAGTATACTCTCTCGGTGAGTCCAACCGAGAAACGATTCTAGATATTGCTCATGTATTGTAAAATCGCTTCGTGGTTAGTTGCCGTGTATATCTCTAGTAGAATAACTGTTCGAAGATAAGGTGCTGTGTTGGACGCGTGTGGGTTGGCTGAAAGTGTTTACAGCGTGTGAAGATCTTAGTGCTGTGTTAGATGTTTTTGGTTTCTTATGTAGTTTTCGCAAGGAGTATTGGCAGGCTGCCGAGTGTACGTACTGTCAACTCTAGTTGATACATTTTCTACAGCTCTCAGCTTGTGGATCATTATAGTATGAGTATCTCAGAGTAGAGGTATAGAAGTGGAAGATATACTTCGTGTCTATAATGAGAATTATTTAGTGTAAGAGACAGCTGCGTGACGAGTTATATCTCTAGTCTGATAGCTGCTACATATATGTAAGAGATGTTAATATTGGTAATATGGAGTTATCATATTTGATATGCTCAGGTGACTATTGAGAATCCTTGATGTCACGTACAATTCGTAGTATAAGTAGTAGCGTGCTCATTTTGCAACTTGAGTGTGTGCCTGGCTCATTATTGTATGTAACTTGTGGTACTAATGTTTATTGATGTAGCTAGTGCGTTGAAGGCGATACTCAATGGGTGTTCGTTTAGTGAAGTTATACGATGAGTGCCCAGTAGCAGCGCGAGGGATTGATCAATGGCTGCAAAAGTATACTACTCGACGACTCCTTCCCTCAATATTCTCAAATCGCACAATTCTTCTGAATCTGTCCGATATGTGATTTAGTATTGTGTGCGTTAAACTCGCTGCGCGAGAGTGGACAGCTCTCGCAGTAATAGAATTTTCAAATTACGTCTGAGATAGGTTAGAGTTTTCATGATCTGTGCGTATTTACATAGAGTAGTCTGCTTATCTTGTCGTCATTCTTTTATTTGGCTGATCTAACAACAAGATATCGCTATGGAGAATATACTGTGATCTATGTGTGATAAACTTGCACGGATTTATAGTTGTAAACTTGCAGCTTAAGTAAGTGCTTGTTATTTAAGTTCAATTTTCGGAATTATATAACTGTATATTATGCTATCGTGTGATAGGTTGCGGAGATTATGAGTTCTTTTCTTCCAGATGTTGGAATATATGAACTATTTTTATTAAAAAGAGTTTTTAGTGTTAGAGTGTAGAAAATGGAACGGCTTAACGTCTTGCACGTAACCAAATCATAAAAATATGCGTTGGTTAACTCTTATTTTTTGCGAATATTTATGTGTTTGATACAGGCATTATAATAAGACTCAAAAACCCTACGGGTAGAAGTTACCTCGCGCAAAAAGGAGTCTAGTTTGGTCTCACTCGCTTCGTCCTGGATTGTGTATTATAACCTACATTTATTCTAGATCTATTCCTTCCTTCGACTCCTCGCATGTTAGTACTACTTGACAACAATTCGTCGTGAAAGCTGGTTGTAGGGTATTATGATGCAGTGATAAATAATAGGTATGGTAGTGATTTGTAATAATGATGTGAGTAGAATGGAGATTGATTGAGGTAAGGTAGTAGCCTCCTTTAGTCACGTATTATTTATTTATATTTTAGCGTATTGGAAATTGTTGCGTGATAATTATCGATTATGATTTTAGTATGTTGCTAGGCGATAATATTCTGAATATGTGAGAAGTTAACTTGGCTTCACTTATGATAAAAGGCGATATATAGATGATGATTATTAAAGTGGTTGTGTGTGTTGTAATTAGTAAGTGTAGATTTTGATGCCTGTTCTATTTCCTGGTCATATTAGAGGTAAGTAAGTTTGAGAAAATCCACATTTCTTATTTAGGTTGAGGTGAGATGTGGCTGGTAGATATATATACTTATGTGCAATCTAAATATGTACTGGTATATATTGAGGTCATTTAGGCTGTAGATTGAGAGGATAATAGAGTGATATAGAGGTAGTGTAAAATAATTAGTTAGTATAAGTGTCTGGATATGGACCACTAAATAGACATCTACAGCTAATTCAAATAATAGTGTGAGATAACTGTTTATAATTTCTATTTTCAGGTTGATATCTGTTAGCATTTTTAATTATATCAGAGAGGGTTATTGTGTCATGCTGTGTGACCTTCATCAAGTGTGGTAACCATATATACGTGTTTAATAATATGATATATTTCTAGAATGTCATGTCATTAAGGCTTGCCTATGCGGTGTGAACTCTTGTGAGATCAGCGTTCTTAGTGTGTCGGTGAATTTGCGGAAGGGAGATAATTCATGCTTAATTGTCACGTAATCGGCGTCAGAGTGGTATTTAAGAGTAGGATTAAACTTCTGTGGGTGGTGAGTGAGAGTATAAGATAGGTTGCTATCGGAGATAGTGTGTCTTTGTTGTGTTTGATATCGATCTAGCTCGCCATCTTGTGTTGGTGGCCTGTGCTGTGCCAGTTCGAGTGGAGCGATCTATTTGCTGTTATTCTCCTCGAGAGAAGAAGTGCGCCGTTCAATATATATGATCCTTTGAGAGGTTATTGTCTGATACGAATTCAATTACGATCGTGCCTGCTTGCACTGTGCTCATGTGATGAGTTAATTTGTGACTTGATGTTTAAGGATTATTACTATTAATGTAAGTCTTATTAGCTCTCTCATTTAGGCTGCAACTCTAGTTAATGGATGGTCATATATAGACGTCTCGCTGCAGTAGCTCTGAGGTATATTAGTGATGATAGGTAACTTTATACTGCAGTAGTGTAGTTACATCTGTTAGTGATATTTTCAAGTTCCTTGTGATGATATATATTCTGGAGCATTGACTCGTAGCTGATTGTGAGAGAGCTAATATGAGCTTATTAATGAGATTAGAGAAGTGTGATAGATGCTGGATAACTCATCGTCATTATGTGTTCAGATTGACAATTTAGAAGAGTCTGATGACTATGTTCTGTAGGTGTTAATGGTAAGTCGATCTATGGGATATAATATTGAGGGTAATATATAAAAGGCGTTATATCCGCGTATAGAGTATTAGTGTGTAATGTGCTCGTGTAATTGGTTGAGATATTCGTACACTTCTTTCTCATATGTATAAGGTGTTATGGCTGTTTAACAACTTGTTAGGATATAGATATGAATAAAGCTATGAGGAGTATAGGAGGTTGCTTAGGTAAAAGGCTAGTTTGCATGTTGAAAAATGGAAGAGATCGGAATGAGTAGTGTCATCAACAGGTGATTATAGGATACTAGAGTTTGGTGTGCTATAAGTATGGCAGCTCTGTGTAGGTTTGCTGAGTGTGATAGAGAAGATTGTAATGCATTGTGTGGCAATATCTGCGCTACTCGAAATGCTCAGGCGGTGGGTGAGAAACTCGAATATGTGAATATGAAACGTGTTAGATTGACTTGGGAATAGTGTTTGCTCTCGAGAGTTGACGTGAGGACTCGGCTCGAATAAAGCGTGACCTATAAATTAGATGTGAGTGTGTGTATATGGAGTGAAATACTGGGAGCGAGAAGTAAATTGAATTTCGGTTGTCTAAATGATTATGCTCGAGATTGTGTAGGAATATATTGATAATGGGACTTTCATATTTTAATCATTCATAATGGGCTCTGGAAATATGGTGTATTATTGGCATTACACTCTGTCACCAGGCAACTCCTGTAGCAACTCTCATTTAACATGTGGCGACAAATCCTACTTAGATATTCATAGCCATGATGGAATGAGAGTTCGTAAGAGAGAAAGATTTTTTTGGGATTTCGGTAGAATAAAATACCACCTCCCGCATAACAAAATACATCTATGTATATACTTTCTATGGTTTGTATATTATCAGATTGTATTTTAATGATGTGTAGTAGTAGAGTTGAGGTGTTATATAGATGATTATATTCCAATATTTACTACGTATAGCATTAACCTTTACTGTTTAACGCGTGTTATTAAAGTGAAATAGCTATGTGATATCGTATCATATAATAATAAGGAGTTATAATATAAACCAGATATAACGTTTTCACAACATCTCAATCATGTATGTGATGATGTTCACTCTACTTTCTACTAAAGTAGTGTATTTCGTATATTTTTACTAGAAAGAGATTTTACTTTATTTATAAATATTTTTTTATATATATATAAATAGATATGATTAGTATTAATAAATAACTATTGTAAACTAGTGAGCATACTCAATATTACATAGTTTTATGTTAATACAGTTGATTCTAATTTAACAATTAGGGGATAATATATGTTTAGGTTAACTAGGTGTTAAGTTCAATTCAATTATACTGTAGGACGTGTTTTTGGGTGAAGTTTCTAACACAATTTCTCAAATAATACAGGTACATCATAGATTGAGTGAGAGATAACCGAGATAACTTACTATATTATCTTATATAATTACTATTATAAATAGTTAATTACTATTACTTTATCCATTTAGTAAAGGGGAAACATCTTGAGTTTGCCTAATACATTTAATTTATGACTCTATTGTACTTTACTATTCATCTAAGGCCATTAAGTATGTTACAATACAGGCTAAAATTATATATAACTGTTGTGATTATTTATATTAGCATTATAGATAAGATTCCTTAAACTTTCGCCTTTATGCTCTTGCTTTGATTTATTCAATTTATGATATTTTCTGTCTCGATTTCTGCTATAAACACAAAACGAGCAGCACATATATAATGATCGACGTCTATGTTAAGAATGTTAAAAGCTCTCTCGTATTTGCTCCGTGGTCTCTCCCCTTAAAATTCAATCTTTGATAGCATTTAATATCTATCTAAATTACAATAATTTTTGTGTCTATGTTTAATTGTCCAACGATTCATAATTATCGTAATATGCCTTCATTGAAAGATCTGGAATATATTATCAATGCCATCTTTAAATACTTCGTTTTAAATTCTTTTACCTGTATTACCAATTATAATTGATCATTTTTCGCATTATGTAAGCTGATACTTCGTGTTACATAAGCTGCTCAAAAATAATCTTATCCATTTCCTCTTAAAATTATCCTCTAATCTCCTAGATACCTCGGTTTTACACACAGCCCTGTATCGCTCCCAGCTGACCAGACATGTAGCCGGATCTTCGGAACTCTCTTGTCAATTCCACATCCATATTAACCGTACAAGTAGATAATGGGGTGAATACACCTCAGAGTTTTTAATCTAAAGTTGTAAAGCAAGCTAAAATATACTGTTTTTAATATAAAGAATTCCGATATCAAACTTTTATTTAAATTAGTGAAAATCATTTCAATCCAAACAAATATTATATTTCTATGTATATTATACTTACTATTTAAATTAATGATATAGTTTGGAAAATTAAAATAACTAAATAGTAATGAGTTTAAAAGAAAATTAGATATAATAAATAAAATATAGTATAAAATATTACAAATGAAAATATAAAAAACACTCATCTCATAATATTTATTAATGGTTAATAAAAATTATATGTTATATAACAGTTTAAAGTACAGATTAATTTGTTTATAAGCTAAGTATGCATGAACTATGTTAATAGCTAGAAAAAGCTCAGAAAGTTTAGCTAGAGTATAGACTCAGTATAAAATAAAGGCAATTACTAATCCCACCATACGTGGATTTTAGTAAAATAACAACCTCTAAATTTATAATTTACTGATATTAACAGCTGCCTCTTTTAATGGTGTAATTATGTGATGTTGATATTGTAGCATTAACGACATGTTATAAAGCAGAGAGTTAAGTAATGTTCATGCTGTAATAGCAGTGAGCTTTTAAGCAAGTAAGCAGTGAGAGTATAAAAGCCTCATTCAAAGATCAAGTAAATATATCAAAAACACAAATGTTCTATCACTATATTCCCTCGTCGTTCTATTACAATACACACCACATAACCTCGTATTGTGTATAAATGCTAGCTTATACATTAGAATTTAATGCATCCTCTCAAAAACGGTTATAAAACTCCACAGCCAAGTATATGTTTGTTTAATAAAATATCTCGTACCTGTTAGTAGTATAAGTCAATGATATCGTACTGGTCATATAATGTATAATTTCGTAAAAGGAATTTCTTTTGCAAATTACGTATTTTCTGCCGTTTTTGTTCAGTCATACACTCATAGTCTATTCATATAATTTTTTCTCGTGTCGCGCTGGTTAATATTGCGTCTTCGGTACGCACGCGAGCGAGCGGTGTCACTGCGAGGGACTAATCATTACTAATAATAAGTATGCCTGTGACTGGGGGCGAGTCACTCGTCTCTCTCGGTATACGCGGAAAAATATGCAGACTGCAGTAATATGAATACACGCTTGACCGGGCGGAAAAAAAAGTAATTGCGTGCCAGAGACGACTCGACAGCAGTACAGCTGAATAACTTGACTAGATAGTAATATTAACTGCAGGACGGTAACCGGCTGTTACCATACGTCATCTAGTGACATCATTCTATGGCCAAATAACCGTTTCATCTAACTCTACCTAGATACATCAAATGTGTATGATCATCTTCCTTAGAACCTTAAACCTTATATATTCACTCAACTCTAAGGTCATACTAAATAGTTTCGAGGTTAAAACCATAAACCATTAAACTCATTAATACCGTAACTCAATAGATCTTAGAAGCCATAGACCATCTATTATAAGTCACACTATGATAACCTATAACCTATACAAACTCATATTAACGTAATATACCTCCATAACACTCTATTACCCTAGAGTCCTAGACATAACACCAATACTCTTAAGAGAGCTATTAATCTTTAGTGATCAGCTCGGATAGAGACCTATAAGAAAAGGACTTGACACATAAACCTAGAAGCCATGTAGAGCCGCTTACGAGATCTCTCACTTATATACGTGGCACCTTCAAACTCTCCGATGCATACACTAATTCTGACACTCCACTTTGGAACCACTTACATCTCGCGCACTTACACTCGAGCAACCTCCATTGCAACTACATTGGCACTTCACACTGGTACATCCTCTCATGGACCCTTCACATGAGCATCTTCAACCTCTAGTACTCCTTCAAATAGAAAAAAGTCACTAAACTCAGTAAAAACATACTTAACAAATAAAACTATATTAAATCTGGATGATTTTGAGAGCCATTACTCCACACAGATTGACTCGCATCAAAGTTGTGGATGTATCTAAAAAATAAGATGCTCAAGGTCATCTGACTAGAATTTTTGTACCTCTTATGGATATTATTAAATATCTATTTAATGCGGTGCTATGGGTTCTCTCTCTTGACATAGTAATTATGGAGCGCACTCACATATAAATTAAGGGTTGGGCCTATATGAGATTAAAGTGGTGAGAGATTCAAAGATATAAGACCCATAAGGATAAGGACCAACCACGTGGTGTCTAAGGCTCCGTGAGATGGTTGTATCGCTGTCGCACTAAGAGGTGATAATTATTCATAGTTTGCCAAGATATCCTAATGGTGAGTGCTCATAAGTTCTCATACTGGTGACATATCTCGTTTGTATATAAGTGAGTTAAGAGTGTGTGTGTTGTGTTTTCGTGATGTCGTGTGTGTGAGTGTCTCAGTATTAAGAGAAAATAGATCATTCATACATATACTGTTCAAGTATATAGGATATTAACTTGAAATGATGTGTACGAGATTAGTGGTAAACGATAAAATCTCTATTTTGTAGGAGTATAAAAAATTTAATGCGTGCGAGCGTCAGCATCATATAAACAATGATCCTAATGTGTATTTACTCTAGCTCTGAGGAATTCTAAATGTGTGACTATGCAATAATTTCTATGAGATACAATGACTACAGCGTATAATGTTAATACTACAAGTAAAGGGACTAAAGCCCTCTAATGAGAAGGTCAATATAAGATATACTACAGTGAGCTGAAATAATCATAAATTAGACACAGAGTGAGTGTATTAAGAGAGATACAAAAATATTATACTCGTGAGCGTACATAGTTTTAACCATAAGGAGTATCTGTACACAATCTTACTCTTCTCCAAGTAAGACTCTAGTGACATACATAACTCGTTAAGACATTCAAAAAATAGTTGTAAGACCACGTAAACTGTATAGTTCAAAAAATTACCGTGGGTGTCTATAAATTGACCATGTAGTACTGAAAAAATTAGGTAGGGGGTCATAATATTATAATATAAGGTAGTGACATATCACGTATCAATACGGTTAGGTCTTATTATCGCCTTCCGTCTGGTAATAATAGCATACCCTTTCTTCTCGTAATTGAGTGGCTAAAATAAATATAGGGTATAGCTCGAAAATTAATATAATAATTTAGTTAGGTTGCTCTCACATAAATAATTAGGGTTGCCAGAATAATAATAGTTAGGTAGCTCTCTGACTACAAAATATTTAGTGTATACTCATAATATATTAGGGTTCATTACAAATAATTAAGTTAGAGTAGTTATAGCTCTATAAAATATAATATACCGTGGGCCTCACATAATTAAATTGAACCCATGGTATAAGACTGAAGATAAGTGTTGGTACTCATATATAAAAGTATTGTAATGGTGATATGATAAAGGATAGTTCCTCGAGGTTTTACACGCTTATATCAAGAACTGCCTCCTCAGAAAAGAAGCGTGTAGCAGTGTATGGTGTTAAAATATATATGGTAGGGAATTATACAAAGTACAGGGTATCAAAAGCTCTCCAAATATAATATCCATATAAGTGATAAATAATCATGTCAAGAAATGTTACTCTAATATATATATCTCATTGCGATAAATGATTTATATTCCATTCTCATAATATACTTGGGCTCTCTCAAAACCAATATTAGTTCTCAAATGTCACATGTGATCTCAATAATGTACTAATAATGACTCGAGAACGTATCCTAGGTCGAGAGGTCGTCTCGAAAGAAAAGGGCAGGTAGTGGAATTTCTTAGAGATCATTTTCCGTCCGGAACCCTTGATCCTATATGTACTTATACTCTTAATAATATATATATATATATTTTATTATAATAATATATATATATATATATATATTATTTATATATACTTAATAATTAATATATATTATATATATTAATTATTATTAATTAATATTATATATATAATATTATTATAGTAAGTATTTATATTTATATATATATAATATATATATATATATATTAGTTAAATATATATAATAGTTTTAAATTATAATAATTATAATATTATTATATTATATAATATATATAGTTATATATATATTATATAATATATATTATATATGGATATAATAATATATAATATTATATTATAATATTTATATATATATATTAAATATAAATATATATAATTATTTTATTATATATATATTATTATATTAATATAAATATATATTAATTATAAGTATTATTATAATTATATATATATAATATATATATATAATATATATAATTATAATATATATATATATAAGATATTATTGATATAAAAATAAATAAGATATAATATAATTGATTTATAAATAGTATAAGAAAATAAATATAAATATGAAGTTTATCTCCTTTTAGTTTCCATACATGGCCTGAAATATATTTTATTATACATATATATATATATTATAAGTATATATTTATTAGTTTTCAATAAATCAAATTAGCTTAGGACTAGCCGAATAGTGAATAATAAGGATTACAATGCCTTAATTTTTATAGAAATACGACTAAGTTATGTTTGGAATAGATAAAGAAAATTCCTGCTCGACTCAATCTCTTCATAATTCCATCATTTATAATATCTTAAGAAGCTTAGATTTTTTTCTATTCAAAAGAAATCCTCTAGTCTCTTGATTCTAATTAAAGGCATTGATGTGATAATTTCAAAGCATCTTATATAATATGATTATATATATATATATAGTAGTCATATGTACTGTTACTATAAGGTTATATATAATATATATATAATTTAGTATATATATATATAAGTTATATATATATTACACTGAGATTTGATCTGGATGTTGCCTGGGAGCAGAGAGCTGGATATTAGTAAGGATAATTATATATTATATATATTTACTATATATAGAGGTATCTATTTTTTTTCTAGGTGTTGAATAAAGTGATATCGATCGACAAGATAGTAATATGATATGTAAGGTTAATATAGAGTCTCTGAGTTGCTTAAAGAAATAAATATAGCGTTGCATAATATTATTTAGAAGTTAAACAAGCTTCAGTGCGTAAAGAATGTTGGCATGCTTTACGTTTCAAAGCAAATTAAGATGAGTAATAATTATTATGGATGAAGAAAATAGTATCCTGTTTCTTTTATATTTTTAGTAATATTATTTATGATTCTAGTTTAATATAATTAGCCAAGAGGAAAGTTTTAGTTGACATTTTTTGTGATAACATATAATATTATGTTTAATTGTATGGTAATTATTGTTTTGTATTAATTTTAACTCATTGTATTATAAATGGTGATTGTTGTGACTTCTTTTTCTGTGTGAAGTCGCATAACTTATAACAAAGTAATTATTAAGTGTGGGTATACCTTTTGATTTATATACTTTGCCGCGGTGTCGTTTGCCAAAATTGTTAGAATTCATGGCAAGTTTATAAAAATGATTGCTATTTCATAGATATTTATTAAAACATTAAAAGTGAAATTGACGCTGGAAATTTTTTTCAAAAGTTTTTATTTAAATATAATTTTTCCTTCTTAGCTTAGAATGGAGCAATTAATCATTCTTATTGAATGAAAAATAGTAGCAATGTAAATTAATAGCTTTCTCTTAGGAATTGTTCGAAAGTATTAAAGTCCTTAATGTCGAACTAAAGAAAATTTTCATGTGGAAAGAGAAATCATGGTTGGGAGGGTTCTGGTTAGTTTGCTTTCTTTTTCTAAATGCCTGTTTTTTTATTTAATATGCTAGTTCAGAATGGATTTGCTTATAAAAGAAATTAATTATAATGAAATAAACAGCAATTGCCTTTAATAACTACTTGCGTGAAGTTCTTAGTATATTTAATTTTTTGTTAAATTGTTTTTAGGTTTAGGTTAAGTAAGTTTGAATAGTTTAAGTTAGGTTTTGATAAACATTAACTAATTTTGTTAGGTTATATAGGTTAGGTTAGGTTAAAGGATATAGGCAATAGGTATAGGTATAGGTTAGGTTTAAGTAGGTTAAGTTGGTGTTAGGTTGATATAGGTTAGGTGATTTGTTTTAAGGTTAAGGTGTTAAGGTTAGGGTTTAAGGTTAGGTTAGGAGGTTTAGGTTAGAGTTAGGTTAGGTTTAGGTTAGGTTAGGTTAGCGTTTAGTTAGTTATGGTTAGTATAGGTTTAGGAGTAGTAGTGTTAGGTTAGGTTAAGAGTTTTCTTATGTTATAGTTATTCATTCTCTTAAGTTTACTTTTTTTAATTTTTTTTTATCATTGTTATGTCATGTTTATGTGCTGAACGAAGCTTTTTAAAAACCAATTATTTGTAATGGTGAATCCTGTTTAACAAACGTACTTAGATATGAGATGAAAGTATATCATCTCATACAATGGCAGAATTGGTCTACAGAACGGAGGTTTTTTGGTGGCGTGTTTTTGATAGCAAACTAAATAAGTATTTACCAATATACTTTGGTTTGTAGGGATGGTAAAGAAAATAGTATTTATGGGAAGTATTCAATAGAAACTATAAAATACTTTAATTGATGTATTAAACAATTTATAAAGCCAGAAAATATTATGATTATTAATAGTGGTTCCTAATGTATTAAGTTATAAATTAAGAATAATTATATACCTATTTTAAAATTATTAAACATCTCTGCAATCATATAAAAATTTTGTTGGACGCGTCCGCGAGATGGCTAGCAGCAGATAACTTTCGTAAAGGAATATAAGTAGTGGAATGAGGTAGGAGTATAATAGCTATCAATATATGAAGAATTACGTTATCCTAAAAGGATTTATTAATTTATATAATGATAGTGAATATTATTGTGCGTTTAAAAGAAATATCAAATGCAAATGTAAATTCATGGCAAGAAATTAATTGAATAGATGTTCTAGGAGTGAAATGAGTATATATATAAATATTAATATTTATACTTATAGTTATATATATATATATATGTATAGTTATATATATATATATAGTGAGTTATATATAAGGTATATTAAGTATATATATGTGTTATAATTATTATATAGTGTATTAATAATATATATATAATGATAGTATAGAACTTATATATATAGTATATTATTATATATTTTATTATATATTAATATATATTATATTAATAATGTTTAACCAGGACTTGTTTTATATGAAGGAATACTCCTCGTACACTATCTCAGTAAAGAATACAGCGTCAAATAGTATCAGTCACCGTTTGTACGCGAGTGAACACTCTCACCGCTTCTACACATACGAATGTATTATCTAATTATAAGGAGCTCACTATTTACTACTAATTACTATTTATTAATACATTATATAAGTAAAGAGACTACACTCTATTAAAATACCATGTAAAGTTATATTTAAATTACTAATGTTAGCTTAAAGTTATATAGACAGAATTCATTGGTGTTCTCGGGTTTAGTGGTATATCCCTTCTACTTTTATTCTTTATCATACCACTCATCCACTCGGTTTTTTGACAAAACTGAGTTGTATTAGATGTGATATTTTTATAGTGGCTCTATTTGTCGGCTCTCGATCAAAAATATTATATAACGATGCGTTATAATACATTTAGACTCATTGATACTCCCTAATTTCATTCGTCTCAATGTAAGAGGAGGCGAGAGTATATCATCTTCCTCCTTGGCGCCATTAAAGATGCCACAACCATGCCTCCTGGAGCCCTTCATATACATTTATAAGCTCATCCCGTGGCTACCTTATCTTGGATTTTCGCGCTATTTTATAGCACCTTTATTCTCGCCTCTGCCAAACTCACACTTTACCTCTTTGCCTTCCGCATGAACATTCAATGAATTGATTATAAGACCACAATTTGGGTCTTCAAAAATAATTCCTAAAGCGTGTACTCAGGTTTTCTCCCAGCCTGGTACAGTGTTCCCAACACCCTCGCACATATGTCATCCACTATAAATACTCATCACGGTACTATTCATTATTCTAAATTTTCTATTTTCTAGTAATCATATGTAACACCTATGAACCATTCACGAGTGCTAGTGCCAATTGACTTTTTTCTTTATCTCTGCACATTTACCCCTTTCTTCACAGCCCACAATTCTCTAATATAATACGTTGGCATTCCTCATTTTATCATGTTTCTTCTCATAATTCCTACTAGATATTGTCATTCTGAACACATGAACTTTAGAAATTACTATACTTTCTTATTCAGGACCATAGTCTCACTACTTATACATTAACACACCAGTAATAACATACATACCCTCATGTATGACCCTAGCAGCACTCTAAGATGATTAAGTCTCTATACATTCACCAACGATTTATTGACATCCAGCAGACCTTCTACTGCCATTCACAGTACTATTTTCCTGACTATGTACACTCTTATTAGCATCATCCGTATTTCCCTTCTTCATCCAACACATACCCTAAATATTAAATTAAACTCAGGGACCACTTGTTCCGAGCTGATTTTCACCATTATCTTTAACAGGTAAAGTTCACTTAACTGAGGACTGTTCCTTAACTTCTAACAAACCATAACCTGTACGTCTTATCTACGTATTACTATATCAAACCTCACTCCTTTTACATTCCCTGACGCATAAATCTCTCTCTAATCCATATTCTCTCATAACTCCTCATCGTGAGATTCGCCACACAAAACCAGAAATCGATCCGCATTATATAAAGGGTATGAGGGCAGGCCCTCCACTCATCTTCCATTATTCTCCATCATGGTCTAACTTACTTCATTTCCTGCCATCCCCACTCGAATTCTTTCATAGCTCCATAGTTATCATATTACTAATATTGAATAGCCAAGGAGACATAGCATACTCCTGTCTCACTCCGCTATTAATCCATAACCAATCTAACCATTGACACCCATTTTATTCTGTACACACGTCAGTCTAACTCTATCGTCATATCATTGTACTTATGTGGTGTTATTCCATTTCAGAAGACTTAACCACGCAACACCAGTGGATCATCTAACACCTTGCCATAATCGCTTCCCAATTAACTCTATCAATGCCTGATTGCAAATCCAATAAAACTACTTTAGAAGGTGATCATAGAATTTATTAATTACTTCTTCTCCCTTACATTTTCTCAAATCATTTTGTTTACGTTAATTGTAAAAGATTTGAATCCACACATTCAATGCCACCTACCACCCTTAAACGCACCTTGTTCTTCACCAATCAGTCTCTTACAGTTCCTCGACGCACTCTTTAATTCGACCCTCAAAATAGCAGCATATACCTTCCCTACAACACTCAATAAAGTTTTTCCCTTATAATTTCTACTGTTTACAATTCCCCTTTACTCCCTTACCCTATAAGGTAAGGTATAAGGTATAAGGTATATGACCGCTCTCCTCTCAAATCCTTGGAACTAATTACCCTCCATTAAACGCTTTATTACACAACTTCTCAAATCCAATCAATCACCATTTCGCCTCCGTTCTTGATACGTATTCACCTAGTGAGTAATAATTCCCTCGCTCATACGTTATATACATTCTTCAACTTTTCACTCTTACCATATTATAATCGCTCCTATACCTTTACTAGTATAACCTCATTCACCCCAAATAATACAGTCTGCATATTCCTTTCTTATAATATGCAGCATCAATACCCACACACATTTTTTAACTATTCATCACTTCATTACTGGTTTAATATTAATGTCCAGATTTCGAAGTTTAGTAGTTTTTCCACACTTCCTCCTCTTACATCCATCCATTTTTAGCATCAGGTGTAACAAAAGCATCATCCCTATTCATTATTGCTGTAAGCAGATTCTCACCTTATTCTCATTCTAAGCCTTTCGCGCTTCCTTCCATGAAGAGGTTCCTATTCCCTTGTAAGTCTCACCCATATAGTCGCTTCCTTCCAAAACTAGTTGTTCATTTACCTTCTTGCTTTCTCCTACGTATACACCCTTTTAGTATTTCTTTTTGTTAAATTATTCATTAATATAATAGTTATTTGATATATTATATGTATACTTATATATTGTACTTACATATATATATATATGATATTATATCTGATCATATATATATATAATTATATAATATATATAATATATATATATATTATATATATATATATATTATATAATATATATAATTAATATATATATAATGATTAAGTATATAATATATATATTAGTAGATGCAGGTAAACATCTCAGCTATCTCCGTACATTCCGCTTTATATCCGCATCCGGGTCTGTTTTGACCCTGCGGAATTGGCTGCTGCGGTATACTATGATTATTATGTCCGAGACTATGATATGGACGAAAGTGTATGATTTTATGGAAAACTTAGATGGAAACTTGAAAAAAGGAAAAATGAAAATATTATAAAATGAGTTAGCAATTCTAACAGGATTGAATATATCAACTAATAATTCTATATATGTAATCTCAAATGAACATTTAACCAACTACGCTGAATAGTTTACCACATCATTATGATGGAAAGAAGTATTGCTCGAAAGAATTAATACTTCTGGCTTCGTACGCCAGTTCGTTTTCCAAAGTTAACAATCTTATTAATTTAGAAAATGATTTTTTCTCCTATGAATAAATTTTTGCTTTGAATAACCATTTGAAGAAACACCACGTTCCTGATCATCACTTGATAAGCATCGGTCTTTATGTAAATACCATTAATAAAACCAAAGCTAAATAAGCATTTTGAACCATTCTGTTATAATGAAAATTAGTTTACTAATATCCTTTAAAAAAGATATGAAATATGGCAATTAAACTATAGAAGTTAAGGAAAAACGCTTTTGCGGTTCTGAGTGTGAAGATTAATGACCTTCATTACTTTGTTACTTCACTACTTTGATATATTTTTTGCTCAAATGTTTTTTGGTAACGATATTAGAACAAGTAAAAACGTTTAAACTTGTGTTGCAGTGTAGTGTTCAGACATCTTCTGCTTTCCCAAGTGCTTAATTCGCCCTCACCTCCAATTAAATGAGAATAGAAAAATACAAAAATTTTATACAGAATCCAAACACCGTTCTACAAGTAAAATTATTCTCAATATTAAAAAACAGATTCAACTGATGGTAAGAAATACCTTATGACAAGTACCTAAAGTGAGCGATGAAGAAAACAACATCTGCAATTAACTCACTCTCTCAAGAAAGGATGTAGTGTGTCTCAAAATATGTTCCTGAATTTCTCAATCACGATGTGAACATCAGCATTTCCGCGATAGATGACGAATAGTACAGAATCATCAGATCCAGTGGTAGTCAAAGGTTAGATCAAGAATGATTATACCCACTCATTGAGGTGAATTTTACGTACACGCACTGTCAAGTACTGATACTCAGATTATCCTAATACAGTTAGTCATTATCTCTCGAAAGTGTAAAAATATCGAAACTCATTATACAGAACCAACATCTTCTAAAAGTAAATCAATAAATGGATTCTCTCATTTAAAAGTGAAATTTTCATAACTCCAAGTCCATAGTGATGACAGAAACACAACAGCCCAAAATTATCACAATAAGCATAGACAGTGCAAAATGATCGAGAAACGTATTACACACTAATAAAAAACGATAAACTAGATACTTAATAATCTCTTAACATAATTGACGATTACTAATCAAGTATTGATTAGGGAAAATTTACAAAATGGAATGTGTTAATTATATTCGTAACATTGCATAAATGTTTACCAGACGCTTAAGTTAAAAAACTAATGCAACGGAAGAGCATATTTACCTGGTGGCTCTTGTCCTCCAACTAGTGTCATATATGTAAAACTTAATAGTATTAAAGGAATAAACTTTGGTATTATGATTATCCAGTGAGAGGAGTATTTTTATATTCAATGCTGTTCCCATTCGTGTGAAGTACAAAGAGTAAATTATGCTTGACTAAAATATAAATATTATCTTCTAGTGTCAGAGATAAATGGACAGATACAAAGTAAGTGTAAACTGCAAAGAAAAAATTTTTTTAGTATGATTTTATTTAAACAACCAATCTTCTTTCCCAATATATATTTGAATTTCTAATAAAGGGTACTTACGTTGCAAATGTTTGATTATATACATCCATGTAACTTCTCAACCACACATGCTAAACCTTTGTTAGTTTAGTGTAAATAGTATATATATACGGTCTGGAATAAATAATAAAGACTCGTTAGGTTGGAAAGATGGAGTTGATTTTAGAGTGCCACAAGAATATTTTCACAGATGTGCCACGCACAGCACTACATTATCACCATTATATAGATTTAATAGATGAAAATCCCATCAGTATCAAGTTATATACCTTACCTTATACGACATGCACCGAGCTAAGAAAAGAAATTGAGAAAATGCTCGAAATGGGCGTTATCGTGAAGTCTACATCACCATACTCTGCGCCGGTTGTTGTAGTTCAAAAAAGAGGACGGAAAGAGACGGGCACCAAGCGTGTTTTGTTCCGGATTCTACTAGAGCCTTAACAATGATAATATATTTGACCCTGAACCATGACTACTAACACAAGCCGTTGTTCACAAAAATGAAGATGGAGTATATTTTTCAGCAAATTGAGCTTGTCGAGGGTTATTCGGCAAGTGCCCAAAAGCCTGAAGATGCGTTCAAGAACAGGTTTTTCGAGCCGAAGATGGTCACTGTGCACTATATAATAAAGTTACCGGTTGGAATATGAAATGCGGAGCGACACTAGTAAGAGCGATGAAGACGGAATTAGATGGAAATACACGTACGTGGATCTTTTTATTTGATGGATATTCAATTATTCATCGAGGAGCCTGCATGAAACACATGGACACGATTTTTTTTTATGGATGTTCTAGCTAGCTAAATTGCAGATGTTGGGGCTATGCTATCAGACCATCGAAATGCTGAGTTCGCATTCTTCCAGTGTAGAGTTTTTGGGTCATTCACCGGCAAATGGGATAAAGGACAGGCAGGAGGAAAATGTAGAAAAGATTCTTGACACAGAGCGGCCTAAAAACAAGAAACAAGTCAAGATGCTTTTTTTGGGCTGACGCTTACTACCGGAATCGTAAGAAACACGCAGAAGTAGCTGCTCCACTCACGATCTGACAAAGAAAAGGGGAACGAAGAAGTTGACGTTGGAAGTGAAGAGAATCAGAAGCTTTGAGGAATTGAAATGAGACATATCAATTCTTTACCCAGTTTGACGAATTTGCCAGGAAAGATCAAAAGTTCACCCTGCAGGTGGATGCTTCAGACACCTCTTTAGGTTTTGTCCTTCTTCAGGAGGAAAATAATATTCTACATTCGATAGCGTACGCGCGTAAAAAAGCTTTCCCCCCACTCAACAGAGATACAGCATTTGGAAAAGGAAGCTCTAGCCATTCGTGACGGGAGTTAAGAAGTTGAACGGTATTTAATGGGGAGGAGTTTATCCTCAGTCTGAACCATAGACCCTCACGGTCTTGAATAGGAGAGTATGACAGCCCAGAATTATTGAGGTGGGCACTCTTCCTTCAACGCTTCGGATTTCCCTACACATACTAGTGGAAAAAGAAAATATGTAATTAGCAGATTTATTTGAGCTATCAATGCCGCATGGAACCTTGACAGATATGGGGAAAGTTTCTACTTGATGAAAGAAAGAAGAATTCCGCAAGCGATAACAGAGAGGAATGTAATTGAGCGAACAGTACTAGTGTAATTTGTTGAATGGGGGGCTGCTTTTAATGTAATTATTGAACATGCTCTTGTTGTTCTCTTGCTTGAATTCAGTTCCGCTCATGTTATTACCCCCTCCCGTAGGAGCATATTGTCCTCCATGCAAAGAAGCTCGCCCCAATTATATATATATATATTATATAATATATATATTTATATATAATATATAAGTATTATTATATATATATATATATATATATATATAATATTATATAATATATATATATATATATATATATGATATATATATATACAGGAGGTGGCATAACGCGTTACATGTAACGGGCGTTACGTACGGGCGGTTTACCAATTGTTAACGAGAACGGGCTTAACGCTTCAAAACGATTTTAAAATGTACGATGTACGAACGCTACCCTTTTTTGAAAATGTGTAACGGTGTTTTTCGTGACTCAGTTACTCGTTACATCCTACACACGAAACTTCACTGTGTTGACATTTTTTTATTTTTATGGAAAACGAATTAGTTTCAGATTTAATATATATATATATATATACTATATATATTATATATATTAATATATATTATATATATATATATATTATATATAATATATATATATATAATATATATATATATATATATATATATTATATATATATATATATATATTATAATATATATATATATTATATAATATATATATATATATATTGAAATTTCTTGCAATATATAAGGACCAGCCTCGGAAGAAGACAGACCTTTAGGTAACAGACCCCGGAAACGATTTTGGACCAGGAACTTGAATAAAGTTTTTAAGATTAGATGCGCTACGCTTAATATTGCGACGTATGGTGGAAAGGAGGAGGAGATCCTGGAGATGATGAGGGAGAGGAGGATCGACGTGATGGGAATGACAGATATGCAAGTGAGAGGAGAATAGAGAGAAGGAGATATGGGAGGAGGATAAGAATTAAAAAATAAAGGGATAGAGGAGGGAATCAGAAAGCGTGGAATAGGCTTCATAATAGGGCCGAAGATGTCCCGTTCATACAGACTATAGAAGTTTTACACGAAAGACTTATAAGATGCACTTTTAAAATCAATGGAAAAGAGGTACCACTTCTATTAGGTATATTCGCCGCAACAGAGACACTCGGAAGAGGAAAAAAAGAAGTTCATGGAATGTTGGAGAGAATGTAGAAAGCGGAAAAGAGAGAAAGGTGTACTGGCTTTCTGAATGGAGATTCAATTCGCACGGAGTGGAAGGAGAAGCAGACGGGTGAGACAATGGTAGGACAGCTATTGGAGAGATGAGGAAGGGGAATTATTGAAGGAGAGATTGTCTGCATAAGATTTCTGTCCTGCAGGAAGAGAGTTGAAGATCGATGAATGGTTTTTTTTCCAACGAAGGGACTCACATAGGTTCGCAAAGTATAGATGGAAGAATATCACAGGAGAATTCGATCAGAGATCTATTATAGACTATTAAGACATCTGATTTAGTGATAATAGGAATGTTAATTAAGTATTACCTGGAAGTAACAGATTGATTCGTCATCATATATTGTTGTTGACGGACCTGGTGCAGTGAAGCGCAGAAAAGTGCAGCATAAGGAAAAAAAGAAATGATTTAAGTGGAATCAGTGAAGGAATGTGACAAGTAAAGGGAATATATTGAAAAATAAATGAAAGAGCTTTAGAACAATCAGAAGGATAGGAAAGATGGAGGAGTAGCAGAAACGGATTAAGTAAGGGTAGCAGAAGGAGACTCTAGGCAAAGATGGTAGGAGGAACGAAGAAAATACACACAAAGTAGTGGACTGAAGAAGTGAAGAAGGCAATAAAGGGAAAACGATATTGATGAAAAGGTGGCTGAAAAAATAGAACCGTACAAACATGCAAAGAGAGAGGCGAAAGAAATGATGGAAGATGGGGGCAAGAAAGGAGAAGATTTTTTAGGACTGGGCAAAAAACATATTAGAGTATAAAGAGAGAAAAAGTGTGAAACATTCAGGTATAACAGGGGAGAGATAGTTGGTTGAAGATCAATAGACCAAACAGGAGAGGTCGGAGTACTCAGTGAACTTGCTAAATGTGAGATGAACAGGGGGGAGGAGGGAGGAGGAGAGGAAATGGTGGAGTGAGAGGAAGATGAGGAGGGAGGAAGATAACTATAAAGGAATTAGAGGTGGCTTCTGAAAGCGTATGAAGAACGGTAAAGACCGGGTTGAAGATGGGAATAAACATATAATCTATAAAAAAGGGAGGAGATAAAAGGAAAGAAGAAATTTTTGAAACTGTTTAATAGGTGTTGGAACGAGAGTGAATACCAGAAGGATGGGGAAAGTAAATTATAGTCTCAATATATAAGGAAAAGGAAGATTACAAAGACTGCAAAAACTACAGAGGGATTTCCTTGTTGAACCACGTGGCAAAAACATATGAGAGATTTTTAGAGAAAGGTTGAGAATAGTAGTAGAACCCAGACTGGGGGAAGAGCCGCACGGATATAGAAAGAACAGAAACACGGACGAATCTCTGTTTGCTCTGGATAATTACGTTTTGGAAAAGGTTAGGAATTCAACACAACGAGCATATTAGCTTCAGTTAGATCTGAGAAAAGCCTTGTTCATTCAGTGCTAGAGAGAGCTTTGGGAGTGCTGGAGAGAGAATACTGGCAGTGGTTGATAGTTGAAGGAGCTCTGGAGAGTTTGTACAGGAATAGCAAATGTAATGTAAGAACAGAAAATGAGAAATAAGAAATGGTTCGAGGTGAGAAAAGGGGTTAAAAGCGAAGGTTCGTTGTCACCAATTTTGTTTTTATCGTATCTGGATGTGTAGTGATAAAGAAAGGGAGAGAAGAAATCGGAGATTTGGGAGAATGAGATGTTTGGATATGCGGATGACTTGGCGTGCTGGGGCGGCAAAGAGGGAGACAGGTTGAGAGAGGTACTTATATGTTTTACCAACAGACTGAGAGAGGCCGGCTTGACTATAAATGCAGAAAAGACGGAGATCATAGTGGTCAGTAGAGAAGAAGGAGGAAGAGATTTGAGAATAGAGGTGGAGGGGACTGAGATAAGGACGGTGGAGGAATGTAAATATTTGGGTGGAGAATTTGGAAGAGAGAGGAAATGTACAAGAGATAACAAGTAGGATAGCTCAATATGGGGAGCAGTAAGAGCAGTGAATCCCATACTGAAAGATAGAAATGAGTGTGGAGGTGAAAAGGTTGATCTTTGAAGGTGTGTTAACACCGATTTTACTATAGGCGGCCGTGCGACATGGAGTACGACAAACAAGAGATTGGAGAGATACAGTCTGGCAAAGATGTGACGTTTTGGAGCAATAATGGAAAAGATAGAAGAGACAGATCAGAGAAACGAAGAATAAGGAGGAAGTATGGAGTGAAGGCTATATTGAATTAAGATGAAGCCAGCTAGATTAAGTAGTGGGGACACCTGAGAGAGGCATCAAAGGAAAGCGAGATTTTGCAAAAAAAGAGATGTGAGTGGAGACCGAGAAACGAGACCAAGAGAAGATCAGGAAAGATGGGGAAAGCTCGGGTGGAGGACTCATTGAGAAGACATGGATTGCCGTCGATGCAGGAGCTGAGGAAGATGGAGTTTCGGAAGATAGAGGAATTCAGAAGAGTGCTGGCCCCGCTGACAGGATCTTGATCCTTCCTGGGAGCGGTTGTAAATTGTAATATATATATATATATATAATATATAATTATATATAATATATATATATAATTTATATATATATATAATATATATATATATATATTAAACTATATATATATATATATATATATGTATATATATAATATATATATATATATATTATATATATAATATATTATATATATATGTATATATATATTATATATATATATATATATTATATACTATCATATATATATAATATATATATATATATATATATAGTAATATAATATATATATATATATATATATATATATATATTATATTATACTATATAATATAATATATATATATTATAATAATATATATATATTTCTATATATATAAAAATTATTAATATATATATATATATATATATATATATATTATATATATAATAATATTATATATATATATATATATTATAGTATATTATATATATATAGATATATATTATATATATATATAGATATATATATATATATATATTATATATATTATTATAATATTATACATATATATTATATATATATATTATATATATATATATATATATATAATATTATATAGTTATATATATATATATATATTATATAGATAATAATTATATATATTATAATATATATATAGTATAAAATATATTCAAAGATATTTCGTGCAATAAACGCAAAAATTATTTGTATATTTCAAATGGTCCTAAGTGGTTTGAACCTTTACCCTTGAGATGGTACTCCAGAGTTTTACCTCGAGACCACTATTGCTAAAAGGAAACCATCATTTTATCTCTGAAAGCTTAGCCTCCCACTTGAGCGACCAGTCTTACAATATATATATATATATATATATATATATATATATATAGATTATATATATTATATATATATATATATTATATTTAATATTATATATATATATATATACTATATATATAAACCAATCCACTCATATAATACATGGGCTAGGCAAGGACTTCATTTAGGGAAGAGCAAGGTTGAGTGATGATAGTATATATATATATTATATATATATATATATATATATATATATATATACATATATTATATATATATATATATATATATATTATATATATTTATATATATATATATATATATGTGTGTGTGTGTGTGTGTGTGTGTGTGTGTGTGTATGTGTCTGTGTGTGTACGCAGGATTTGACTTAGGAGCTAGCAAAGGTTGAGTGATTTATGTCCCTGCTCACACTGATCAATAGACGGTGTGGGTTTGTTAAACTCCAGATTTTTCTTTTTCAAAGGCTAATAAAAACTATCATAGAGTAAAAAGTTATTTCATTTATAAATAAATAAAATGAACGAAATCATTACACAGCTTTTAATTAAAAGAAAATAGTTGCACGAGGTGCAGTAAAAAAAAATATCTATTTGAGAGACGTTAAGTAATATTTGTGGGGTTGGCGAGTATTATGAGTCCTGAGTGGTTAACTAATATTAAATCCAAAACAGCATTAGGACGCCTTGGATTTCAGCGAATTTCCGCAATTACATGGTTCCTAATTTATTCCAGTTCATTAACTTCTTTAATTTTTCTGATTCAGTCTCATTTACAGACTCCATTTTGACTGCCTTCCTTTATTGTGTTTCTTCGCCATGTATTTTTCTTCTATAAGTGCAAAAAGATCTTTTAATGGTACTTGTTAAAACGGTAGCACCAATTCAATTAACAGACAGGTTTTTAATTTGAGGAAAAAAGGATTGGCTTCTTTAATGACCAGTAAGTTCCAAGTCTTTCAACTTTTGCTTTCCATTTTTTACCCAGCCACTCCATGCTTCAAAGACATTGAAATTGAATATATTGAGAGAACATTTTAGCATTTCAACCAATTCTGTTGCATTAGATAGGCTACAGGGTGATAAAAGCTGTTTTTATGAAACTTTGCTTCCAACATTGCTAGTGATTGAAAAAAAATTTAATCGCTTAAATACGTCTCTACTTAGACATGTTCATCCTCTTCTTACAGCATTAGCTTCAGGTTTCGAGAATAGATTTCGGGAGTCTCTTAGTTTGCATATCTCGGCCAACACCGCAGTTCTGCATCTATTTCTAATTAACCACAAAATCAAATGGCTCGCCATAAACCCCGAATATAATACCGAGGAAAATAGGAAAGAGTATCAGGAAATGCTAATCGTGGCTGTCAGAAATGAGGTTCAAGCAAATACATCTCAAGAGCCTAACGAAGTAATGGATTTGGCTGGAGGTAGCAGTCCAGATGACGTTTTTGAATACGAGAGTTTGTCATCTACATCACCCGCGTCATTAAATAAAACAAAGATGAAATGGATGTACTTAAATGACTTACGGATAACGACAGATCCCTAGAGTCACTTAATAGGTATCCATGTGTTAAAAAAGTCTTTTTGCACTACGATACTCCACTACCTTCATCGGCCCCTGTAGAAAGGTTATTCAGCTTTGCGAGTCACATTCACTCTCCAAAGAGATCCAAGCTATCTGATAATATGTTTGAAAGGCTAGTCATTCTTCAAAAGGTAATTCTTCATATTTGTAATGTTATTAATTAAGTTACTATAAATAAAATCCTTATGTCTTTCTTTTTAAATTTTATTGATGCTCTATATGGTTACAGAAAATTATTATCATTTATCGTAATAGTTGATTAAAAATAGTTTAAAATGACATGAGTCACAGGAGATTTTTACGTCTCCATCAGCGGGATTCGAACATTGACCTCCGCGTCGCCCAGAGTTATCAGATAGGCCGGATGCTCTAACCCTAGGGCCATCCACGTCCGACCCAAAAAAGGAACCGCTTCAAACGTAGTTTCTTAAAGCACCCGGTTTTCTCATCCCATAAATGTCTGTAGTACTCAAAGCCTGGCCCACATAAAAGTGCTAAGCTGGACAACAATGCATGTTACACAGAATACTCCTCACCTCTTAAAAACTATTAAGAAAATCCAAAGTAGATTTCTTTTGCTGATAATGTTCAACCAGACTCAATCCAACCCACGTTCGCAATGGAGCATCATTAACGACATTCTAAACCGACACAATTAAACTTAAAACGAAAAATCTGTCGAACAATTAAAAATAGGGTATCAAATCAGTCCGAATTAAGCAACGATAGCCAATGAATGAACTCCTACTTTACTACCGTAGGGGCAGCTTTAGCAGCCGAAGTTCCAAAAACAGGAGATGGGGCTTTGCCGACTATTTAATATCGCACGAAGGGCAAGAACTTTGCTTCGAAAAATATCAACATCTGACGTTGAGCTTGCTATAAATGGTCTTGTGAACAAAAGCTCTGACTTTTAGAGCGTTCCAAACAGGATATACAAATAATGTAAAAAAGAAATCTTGCCTTTATTAGCCGCCCTTTATAATAACTCAATTGAATTACATCATTATCCAACTGAATTAAAAATGGCAAAGGTTCTCCGTTCCCAAGAGTTTTGACACCTTCCGAAAAACTTCCGTCCGATTTCAATCCTACATACAACTGGTAAAATTTATGAAAACCTAGTTCACGCACAACTTACTAATTACTTGAAAGAAAATGAGCTTCTCTCACAAAATCAGTTTGGCTTCCCCAAAAACTGCAACTCAGAAGATGCTCTTATATTCCTTACTGAAAAGCTATACAAAGCATTAGACGAAAAACAATCATGTGTACTTGTACTATTAGATTTCTCGAAAGCATTCGATGTAGTTTCACACAACCTACTCTTAAGCAAATTAGAAAGACTTGGTATCTCCAATGTTTCACTACAATGGTTTCAGTTATACTTATCTGACCGAACACAATATGTTTGTTTAGGAGACACATCATCCTCACAGGCCTCAATATCCCACGGTGTTCCTCAGGGCTCTATTTTAGGGCCGCTTTCTTTAATATATTTACAAATTACTTTCAAAATTGTCACAGTTTTATACACGCTCAATATGCTGACGACGATAGCAATCATTGAATATCAGACACGTAATATAAACACACTAACGACCAAAGAATAATGAACTAAAACATGTATAAACAGGGGTAGAGGCAAATAGACTCTCCCTAAATACAAAAAACAAATTACCTAGTAATAACAATCAATACAGAACCTATTCAACTAAATGTAAGAGCAAAAGATATAATTTATAATCGCGCTATCGCTCTGCCAGTTGATTAGGTGTTATCCTTGATGACAAGCTTTCTTTCAAAGAGCACATAAATAGTCTCATTAGCAAATTATCCTATACTAACTATGCATTCCTTAAGATAAGGAATTTGTTCCAAAACATATTTAAAAAACCTTACTATAGCTGTTTATCCACATCTACTCTATTGTCTTTCGGTATGGGTTGTGCAAGGAATACCTTCTACAACCCTAGATCGTTATTGCAAAAAAAGAAAATCTTGTTATATCAGGGCTACGTAAAATACATGACTTCTGTGAAACACAACCCCACTATTCAAAAATTTGTCTTTGCTAAAACTTCACGATCATTGTACACCCTCACTGAAGTAGTCATATCTTTAAAATACAAAAAGGACCTGCAAATGATCTTTTGCAAACATAATCTTGTACAGAACCAAACGTTAAGAACAAACAATCTCCGTACACAAATTTCCTTACCTTAGACAAAGCGAAATTCACCTTAACGAAATCTCGGAGGCTATCTATATAAGGCATAGAATTGTGAATAATCTCCCCAAAAATGTCCAGGAATCACTCACCATTGGTTCGTAGAAATATCAGAAACTTCTTATTATCTAAATATTAACGAGGGCATTCCGTAACCCACGTTAAGGTCCATATTCTCATACAAACAGTTGGGTGAGCGATTCCTATAGCTCATTTTTTTATTTATTTTTATTATTGATTTCACTATTAATTATTATTATCATTCATTATTATTATTATGATTATTATTATTATTATTATTATTATTATATGTATTATTATTATTATGATTATTATTATTATTATTATTATTAATTATAATTATTAGTTATTATATTATTTTATTATTGTTATTATTATTATTAGTATTTATTACTATTATTATTATTATTATTATTATTCATTACTATTATTATTATTATTACTTTTATTATTTATTATTATTATGATTATTATTTATTATTTATTATTATATTATTATTATGATTTTAGTATTATTATTATTTTTATTGTTATTACTATTATTTTTATTATTAGCTATTATAACTATTATTATATTATTATTATTATTATTATTATTACTATAGTATTATTATTTCTATATGATTGGTATTCATTTTATGATATTATTATTATTATATTATTATTATTATTATTATTATTTTATTATTATTATATATTATTATTATTATTATTATTATTATAATTATTATTATTATTATTATTATTATTATTTTATTATTATTATTATTATTATTATTACTTTATTATTCGTTATTATTATTTTATTGTTATTGATTATTATTATTATATTATTATATTATCTATTATTATATTATATTTTATTAATATTATATTGATATATTCTTATATTTTATTATTATTATTAATATTATTAGTATTTATTATTTATTATTCATTTATTATTACTCTTTATTATTATTATTTTATTATTATTATTATCATTATATTATTATTATTATTATTTATTATATTATTTTTTATGATTATTATTATTATTATTATTATTATTATTTTATTATTATTATTATATTATTATTATTTATTATTATTATTACGTATTATTATTATTATTATTATTATTATTATTCATTATCATTATTATTATTATTATTATTATTTATTATATTATTATTATTATTATTATATTATTTATATATTATTATTATTAGCTATTATTATATTATTATTATTATTATTATATTATTATTATTAGTATTATATTATTATTTATGATTATTATTTATTATTATTTATTATTATTATATTATCTTTATTAATTATTTATTATTATTATTATTATATTATTATATTATTTATTAATTATTATATTTATTAGTATTTTTATTATATTATTATTATTATTATTATTTATTATTATTTTATAATATTATTATTATTTATTGTATTTATTGTATTATTATTATTATTATTTATTATTATTTTATTATTATTATTATATTATTTTTATTATTATTATTGTTATCATTGTTATTATTATTTTTATGTATATATTATTAATTATATATTCTATTTTATCATTATTATTATTATTATTATTCTTGTTGTTTTATAAAATTGATTATTATATTATTATATTATTATATTATTATATTATTATTATATTATTCTTATTATTAATTTTATTATTGTTAATTTTTTTTATTATTATTATTATTGGTATAATATTATTCATTATAATTATATTTTGTTGTTATTGTTATTGTTAGTTATTATTGTGGTTGTTGTTGTTATTATTATGTGTGTTGCTATTTTTATTATTTATTATTCATTATTATTATTATATAAGGTAAACTTACAATGACTATTGACCTTTTTACTATGATTAATTCTACTAAGTTATAATATTATATTATTATTATAATTACCTAACTTTACAATACATTATTACTGCCAAGGTTTAGTAATTATAATATCATTATAATATTAATAATATCTACTCTTAAATACTTTGCACACCAATAATATCAAACAACTGTGTAAAGATAACTAGCTAGGGTTCAAAATGTGAGCACCAATTGAGATCAATCTTCACGTTATTATAATTATTAAATTATGAAAAATTAAATATGGATAAAATTGTATCACTAAATTCCATAAGTGTATATCATTTATTGCACTAACTTTACATAATGAAACTTAAAATAGTTAAAAATTTTAAAAATTGTATATTTCTATTATTTGGTCGATGATAGTAATGTAAATTGCAATTTTTGAATAAAAGTTTAAAAACTGTTAGTTAATCCAATTATTTAATCTTCAGCAGTAAATATGTATATGATCATTATCATATACCAAAACTGTAAATATTAATTAAGGCCCGAAACTGACGAAAGTAACGCGTTTACATGTACGGCGGTACAATGTAACGATAACGGTAACGCTTAAAGAATTTTAAAAATGTAACGAATTGTACGCGGAACGCACTCCTTTCTCTCAAGTAACGGTAAGTAACGGTAACGCTAATCCAATTTCATGTAACGATGCCCATCTCTGTATATATATATATATATAATATATATATATATAATATATATATATAATATATATTATATATATTATATATAATATATATATTTATATATAAATGAAAAATAATATATATATTATATTTATATATTATATATATATATATATTATATATAATATATATATATAATCATATACACCACACACACACTTTTGTATATAATAGTCATAAAATTATTAAATAATATGTGACAACGATTGATTGTATTTTGTCAAGCTTCATTGTTGATAAAATGCAATGGGAATTTTTGCCACATTTATTATTATGATTATTAATTATGTTATTATATGATTATTTATTATTATTATCATTGTAAAAAAAAAACGCAGTTCGTAGTAAAATAATTTTGCAAGCGTATTTATATATATTTTAAAACAAATTAAAAATATATTTATGAACATTGTATCTAGGCAAATAGGCGTTAGAGATTCTTTATTTATAATAACGAATTGCTGTCGTAGCCAGATGAATCGGATGTTTCTTACGTTTTTTAACGAAGTTTGAATTAGTAATTTTTAATTATTTTATATATATATTTACTTGTGATGCATTTCTGCCATATTCTCAGCCTCCTCTCTACTTTTGTATATCACTTTGAAATCAGCCTAGATCGATACTAAAGGATGTATGATTTTGTATTCTTAACTAATAGTCAGTATATGTTCAATTGGCATAACAATAGTGGATTACAATGCACGCCTATGAATCGTAATAAATGTTCAGGTATTTGGTCGGAGACTTTTTCCCTTGATTTATTTCAGGTGGCTGGATGTGTTGATTGTATTTGAGACGTCGAAATACATGATAAAAAAAGAGTCGACAATTGTTAAT
>JABUQX010027339.1:37500-40000 GCA_015478945.1 Trachelipus rathkii | reverse complement strand
CTGATTTTTAACTTTCGTTCTGTAGCTCCAACTTATATTCTGCTTAAAATCTCTGACACTCTCCTCAACTCTCATTTCCCGGAACATCTGTAATCTTATTTCCTTCTTTCAGATCACCAGTATGGCTATCGACGCTCGAAGTCAGCTGATGGCATACTTTAATATCTCACTGGTCTAAGATCCTTAACCCTTAGGGACTGAGGAGTCTTGCTTGGTGGCACTTGACATTTCGATAGCCTTTGACCGAGTATGTCACGTGTCACTACTTTCTAAGCTCCCATCCGTTTGGATTTCTCATTTTCTTTGCTAAATCATGTCTAGTTTTCTTTCAGATCATTCCATGTCGGCTTTGTTGATGGAGCGACCTCTTCCTCATTTCCAGTTAATTGTGATGTTCCTCAAAGTTCTGTCCTATCTCCAACTTCTCATTTTTCATCAACGATCTTCTTAGCTGCATTTCTAACTCTGTTCATTCATATGTCGATGATTCAACTCTTCATTATTCTACTCATTTCAAATCAGCTTCCTTTTTTGCACCTAGAGTTGTCTCTTTTCATCAGCATTCCGAATCAATTCTTGCCGATTTGCATGGGTTTCTCGGTGGGGTCACTAATCTTGTTAAATTTAACTCATTAAAAACTCAACTTCACATCTCCCTCTCAAAAAAAACTTCCAACTTTCCTATCTCCGTTGACGTCTCACCTGTGAACAGTATAAACATTCTTGGACTGAAAATAAACGACAAATTGTCTTGGAAATATCATATCATAACGGTTGCTACGGTAGCCTCAAAGAAGCTGGAGGTTCTATTCATATATCGGAATTTTTTCTTTTACTCAGTTATATTGTTACATAAGGGTTTTAACCGACCTTGTATGGAGTACTATTCACACCTTTCTTTCGAATAGGGTTAAGTCGAAGTCTAAGATACTAATAAACTGTCCCCTAAATTCAAACTCACTTGACCCTCTTTCTCAGCGACTTGACGTTGGTGCACTATCTCTTTTCTATAGGTATTACATGCCAGGTGCTCAGTCAAATTAACTTCTCGCATTTCTCTATCGCTGCGTCGCCCTCGTAGCACAAGAGGTGCCTTGCTTTCACATCGATATTGTGTGCGTATTGGAGACTTAAGACTCGGTAGTTGTCGTAACTCCTTCTTTCCAGCCACATCTGTTCTGTGGAACTCTTTACCATCATCTGCTTTTTATGCTGTATTCATTTTTGCTCTCTTAACAGCCCACGTCTACGCCCACCTGAGAGAATTGGGTTAGACATGGGACTGGGTGGGTTTTCTTTCTTTTAATTTTTTGCTATTGATTGAAAATGGCCCTGCCCATGAGAAGTGATATATATATATATATATATATATATATATATATATATATATATATATATATATATATATATATATATATATATATATATATATATATATATATATATATATATATATACAGTATATATAAATATTTATTTACGTAAATAAATAAACAATATATATATATATATATATATATATATATATATATATATATATATATATATATATATATATATATATATATATATATATATATATATATATATATATATATATGTATATATATATATATATATATATATATATATATAACATATATATATATATATATTATATATAATATATATATATGTATAATATATATATATATATAATAATATATAATAATAATATGTATATGTATATATGTATGTATATAATATAATAATATATGTATATATATATGTAATAATAATAGTCCGACATATGTCATATATATATAAACAACATGTATATAATAATGATATATAATAATAATAATAATATAACATAATGAGTATAATAATATAATATATATAATAATAATAATATAATATATATATATATAGTAATAAATATGAAATATGAAATATGTAATAATATAATAATGTATGTATAATAATATAATATAATAATATATATCATCTAATATATCGATTTATAAGAATAATAATATATATATATATATAATATATATATATATATATATATATATATATATATATATATATATATATATATATATATATATATATATTAGGTGAGCGTGAAAGTATTCTTAAAAAAAAAATCTAAATTTAATGAAGCATTATTATTCATCACGCGTAATTGACATGAAAGAGAATTCTCTTTCTTTGAAGAAGTGATTCACCTACTCTCAAACTTACACAAATTTAACCTTCAGTAATATTTCCAACTCAATTTACAAAAAAAACAAAAAAGAAAAGAAAGAAGAAAAAACAAAAAGAAAAAAAACAAAAACAAAGTATGAAATAATGTGACTGATAAAAATAATCGTCAAATAGTGTTAAACTTATTTTGTTTTAATATTACATATTACAAACTCTCTCTCTCTCTCTCTCTCTCTCTCTCTCTCTCTCTCTCTCTCTCTCTCTCTCTCTCTCTCTCTCTCTCTCTCTCTCTCTCTCTCTCTCTCTC
>JABUQX010027339.1:15000-25000 GCA_015478945.1 Trachelipus rathkii | reverse complement strand
CAAACGTTATGGGGAGAAATTTTTGGGGAGTAAATTAACCCCTTAAGATACATTGCGGAGTAAAAATTAGTGTTGCAAATTTTTGCCAAAGTTGAAATTGGGGTTTGGCATTGAAGGTTTATCTTCTAAACCCTGGTTCGGAGATGGATAGGCAGACAAAGAAGAGGAAAATATAAATTAAACAAAATCGATTAATCTCACCAAAAAAAATATCATTCACTAATTAAATAAGGAAACAATTAGAATATCATTTCGTTTAAATCTTATTTCAACGGATATATTAAGATATAAACCGATTCGAGTCTCGCTTCTTAATGAAGTAATAATTTTGTCATGCAGAAGAAAATAATTATGCGATTCTCTCTCTCTCTCTCTCTCTCTCTCTCTCTCTCTCTCTCCTCTCTCTCTCTCTCTCTCTCTCTCTCTTAACATAAATACACTCAACTTTCTTACTTTCTGTTCCTTTCTCATTCTGCACACCCTTCTCTTTCTCACTATTTCTCTCTTTCCTCATACATTTCTCTCTCTCTCTCTCTCTCTCTCTCTCTCTCTCTCTCTCTCTCTCTCTCTCTCTCTCTCTCTCTCTCTCTCTTTTCCATCCTTTCCTTTTACCTTTACCATTTTCTTTCTCTCTCACCTTCTATTTTTCATTTATTTAGTTCCTATTTCTCTTTGTTTCTATTTTTCTCTCTCGACGTTTCTTTCTTTCTCACAGTCTCTGTTCCTTTGTATTCGATTTTACTCTAAATCTATTGTTCTCTCTTTTTTTCTTATCAACAAATAAGCAACCATCCAAATGACATTGAAATAATTACAAGGAAATCACTACTACTACTACTACTACTACTACTACTACTACTACTACTACTACTACTACTACTACTACTACTACTACTACTACTACTACTACTACTACTACTACTACTACTACTACCATTACTACTACTACTACTACTACCTTTGTTATTATTACGACTACTACAACTAATATTGGAACTACAACTAGTAGTACGACTACTACAACTAGTACTACTATAGCTATTATTACTGTCACTACAACTACTTCTATCATTGCTACCATTTCTACTACTTCTACTACTACCACTACTACTGCTAATAATAATAACAATAATAATAATAATAATAATAATAATAATAATAATAATAATAATAATAATAATAATAATAATAATAATAATAATAATAATAATAATAATAATAATAATAATAATAATAATAATAATAATAATAATAATAATATAATAATTATAATAATAACACTGGGTAACAGCCAAAAAATCATCAGGGGTTTCTCAGCATATTTAGACTAATTTTGGTGTTCTGAGTCCAAAAATCACCTTGGTTTTGCTCTATCAGGTCAACTTTTTGAGATACAGCCATAGGCCTACCTGACGAGCTATACATATGATAATTATCATATGTATAGCTCGTCAGGTAGGCCTATGGCTGTATCTCAAAAGGTTGACCTGATAGAGCAAAACCAAGGTGATTTTTGGACTCAGAACACCAAAATTAGTCTAAATATGCTGAGGTTTTGAGTTCAATCCTATATTTCTGGAAGAATATAGCGAATTATTCATATATAAATGGTTGCTTCTGATGTGTTTCTGTTTCAAAATGACTAATTGACCTTTTTTCTTTCTTTTCAGAGTATTGATATGGCTTCAGCGCGACGGTCATGCAGGAATAATCCTGACGTTTTCTGCTACATCTGCGGAGAATACACGCTGGCAATGCACAGGAAGGCATCACAAGCTTTGTGAAGCGCGCCTACCAGGCTTACTTTCAAGTCAAGCTGGGTGACCAAGATAAGTCCTGGGCACCGCACACGGTGTGCAAGACGTGCGTGGAATATCTCCGGCGGTGGACGAAGGGCACGAAAACTTCACTGAAGTTTGGGATTCCGATGGTTTGGAGGGAGCCGTCTGACCATGAATCGGATTGTTTTTTTTTTTTTTTTTTTTTACAGTTGTCACCACCACTCACGGGCAGAGCCCTATTCAAGGAGGGGGTGTTTCACGCCTCAGAAGTCAACAACTAAAGCAAATTACGCAGATGAGCACAGACGCAGGCTTTGAAGTGGGGGAGATTAAATTCAGTAGGAAACACGGAAGATGGAAGAGAATTCCACACAGAACAGATGTGGCAGGAAAGAAGGAAGCACCGCAGCGAACTAGCCTGGAGTTAGATACATCAACACAAAACTCATGTGCAGATACAGCACCCCTAGTTCTACGAGGGCGACGCAAAGGTGGTACGCGAGTGATAAGATCCCTCGAGCACCTGCCGCTGCGGGTACTATAGAAAAGAGATAAAGCACCCAAACATCGCGCCGCAAAGATAGAGGGTCAAGTTGAACTGGAAAGTACAGAACAGTTTATAAACCCTTTTGCCTTTGACTCGACCCTGTCAAAAAGCCGGGTTGAAACCAGGCCCCCAGATATGAGAGCAGTACTCCATACAAGGGCGGATGAGGCCCTTGTATAGCTGGAGTAACTGAGAAGAGGAAAAAAAAAGTCTCGCAGTCTAAACAGAACTCCCAGTTTCTTTGAGGCCGCCCTAGCAACCGTTGTGATGTGAGGTTTCCAAGACATTTTTTTGTTTATGTTAAGGCCAAGGATGTTATATTGTCCACAGGAGAGACGAGAGAACCGTCGAAGAGATAGGAAAGTTGGAAGGTTTTTTAGAGAGGGAGATTTAGAAGTTGAGTTTTTAAGGAATTGAATTTCACAAGGTTTAGAACGACCCCACCGGAAATTCTATCCAGATCAGCGAGAATAGAATCGGAAGATTAAGACGAGAGGCAATTCTAGAATTAAAAGAAGGAGCAGAATTGAAATGAGTTGAAGAATGAAGGGTCGAGTCATCGGCATATGAGTAAATAGAGTTAGATGTGCAGGTGAGAAGATCATTAATGAAAAGTAGGAATAAAGTAGGAGATAAGACAGAACCCTGAGGAACACCACTATTGACAGAAAAGGTAGAAGAAGTCGCCCCATCAACAGCCGATATATTGAGCGATTTGAAAGAAAACTAGACATAAGTAAGCAAAGAGAAGGAGGAAACCCAAAGGAGGGGAGCTTGGAGAGCAGTGACGCGTGCCATACCCGGTCAAAATGCTTTGGATATGTCAAGCGTCACCACGCAAGTCTCCCGTATATTTCCTAAGGGCGGAAAACCATAAATCGGTAAGATAGAAAGTATATCACCAGTAAGACCTCGAGCGACCGAAAGCCGTACTGGTGATCGGAAAGAAGTGAATGAGATTCCAGATGATCTAAGAAATGAGAAGTTGAGAAGAGTTCAAAGATCTTAGATAGAATACAAGTGAGAGCTATAGGGCGATAGTTAGAAGGATCAGAGCGGCTTCCTTTTTTCGGAATAGGTTGGGCATGTGCGAGCTTCCAACACTGAGGAAAGTTGTTAGTATTGAGACATAGAGGAGTAAAGTTGAACGAGGGGCGGGATAGCACGGAAGCACACTCCCTCAAAACTCGGGGAGGAATGCCATCCGGGCCACCCGCCTTCCTAACGTTCGTAGATTTCAGGAGCCCATGCACCCGATCAAATGTAATCACAGGCAAAGGCATAGGACACCTGAGAGGAGAAGGAGGAGGAGTATGATTTGCCAGATCGTCTAGGGTTTAATTAAAGGTAAACAGAAGGCCGAAGAGATTGGCCCTTTTCAGTTGGAGAATTAGCTACAGAACCATCAGGATCGAATAAGAGGAGGAAAGACAGATTTACAGAAGTTGGTTAGAGATGCTTTTGGCAAAGGCCAGAAAAGATTTGTCAGTAGGAGAACCAAGGAGGCTAGCGCACTTTCGTTTGATGAAAGCCCGCTTTGCTCCTCGGCGAAGAGTATCCCTTCAATGATTTCCAGCTGAATGAAAATTAGCAAGAGTGATAGGGGAACGAGAATTTTTCCACTCCCGATACGCACTGTCTCTAGCCAGAATGGCAGAGAACAAAGTACGATCGAACATGGATTATGAGGCAGAGAAAGATTTAGTCGAAGAAGGGATGAACCTGCTCATCCGTCAACGATTAAAGCTCCCACCTTATCGGCAGAAGTCGAAGCGTTACCAGAGACAAAGCAGTCATTCCAATTATAGTTGGCGTAGAAGCAACGCAAGGCCCCCAATCAGCCCGATCGAAAGTGCCCAGAAAAACGCTAGGCAGGATGGAGCTGTTCGCGAGAGAAAGTATTTAAAATTTAGAGATATAAGGTTGTGGTCAAATTTACCAATAGGAGCGAAGGTGGTGTATTTATAGAGAGAAGGACTAGTGGTGAAACATAGGTCAAGTGTGTTCAAGAATTGATTGGGGAAACATAGGGAATAGGTCAAGTGTTTCCAGGATATTAGTTGCTCCAGACGTTGAGAATGCTAAATGATTCGGCCTCCTCCCCACCTAAATCAGTATGAGAGGATCCCAACCATTCAGTGTTGTGTACATTGAAATCCCCTAAATAGAGGACCTCAGTATTTGGATGAGAAGATATAACAGTCTCGTGAGAGGTAGTAAGATATTCAAAGAAAGAGTGAAAATCTGTTCTGTTAGGAGAACAGTAGCAAAAGCACAAGATTATTGTAGTAGAAGGAAGAAAGATTTTGAGCCACAGAGCATCGAAGTTAGGAGATTCAAGATTCTCGAGACGTGTTACAGGAGTGTTTATGTTCACATAGGCACATACTCCACCCTTTAGACGGAAATTATGAAAAAAGTTATAGTTAGATATATTAAACGAGTTAGAGGATGAATTCTTAGCCATCTGTGTCTCAGACAAGAGCAAAAGGTTAGGGTTAGAGTTAGAGAGGTGGTATTCCACGGATGCAGAGTTAGAGAGTAAGCCGCGGATGTTGGTAAAGTCGATAGAAAGCCCGCGCCTGCGCAAATCTGCCATCACACACGCACACACAACCACAACAACAAAAACAACAGACAAAAACAGACAGACAAAAAAACGAAAGTTAAAATTGGATTAAAATTATTCACTCACTAAAAAACGTAAATGATTAAAATGCTAAAACCGTATTTACAATAAATATGTATAATTGAAAAAATTAAGAAAGTTTAAAGCACGCATTCACACACCCTAACAAATTTACGAAAAAAAAAAATTACAATTATTCAACATAAAACTAAATAAGTATAAATTAAAACAATATGTAACAAAAACGTAAGTGTTGGGCCAAAACCCTTTTAAAAAAAAAAAAAAAAAAAATAAACACTAAAAAACTAAAGTTAAAAAGACGAAGGAAAAAAAAAAAATATAAACCTAGTACTATCTAAACTACGTATTGCACAATTCTAAAAACTAACTATGACTATCTAACATAACTAAAAAGTTTCAAAAACAAAAATTAAAACGAATAACTTATCTTTAATAAGGATGATCCAATTCTTTAAATATTAAAACTATAATAGTTAAAAACAATTAAAACAGGGGAGCACTTAATGAACAAACACACTAAATGGGAAAGATAACTAAAACATTACTTCTGCGCCATCGATACTACTGGCATCAACCGGAAGAATCGGAGCAGCCTCCAGTACCCCGACCTTCCATCTGCCAGCCGTCAAGTTGCTCACTGCGAAGAACTTCTGTACCAGCGTGCAGAGAGCTTCCTGACAGCGACGACGAGGCCACCACTGCATATGAGGGAGGAGATACAGATGAGGAGTATGGAACACAAGATGGTCCGCAGCCCTTTTCACAATGTGAGCTTAATGATCTGGTTCGGGATCTCAGCTTGTCGAAGACTTAGGCCGAGCTGTTGGCATCCAGACTCAAAGAGAAAAATCTACTCGGTGAGGACGCGCGTATCACGTTCTTTCGTAGAAGGCATCAGAACTACATGGGCTACTTCTGTGAGGAGGAAGACCTCGTGTACTGCCGAGATGTCGCCGGTCTTCTTGCTAAACTCGGCGCTCCTCAATATGATCCGAGAGATTGGCGACTCTTCATAGACAGTAGCAAGCGCTCTTTGAAGAGTGTGCTCATACACAACGGGAACGAGTTCGCCTCAATTCCTCTTGCGCACTCCACAACTCTCAAAGAGAAATATGAATAGGTCAAGTACGTGCTCGACAAAATCCAATATCAGCAGCACCAATGGATCATCTGCGTCAACCTTAAGATGGTGAACTTTCTACTTGGTCAGCAGTCCGGGTACACAAAGTACCCATGCTTTATATGTAAGTGGGACAGTCGAGACAGAGCCCAGCACTATGTGAAGAAAGAGTGGCCGGCGCGAGAGCAGTTAGTACCTGGGGCCAGCAACATCATAAACGAACCTCTTGTTGACCGGGAAAAGATTTTGTTCCCACCGCTTCACATCAAGCTTGGGTTAATGAAACAGTTCACGCGCGCTCTGGACAAGGATGGGAGGTGCTTCAACTACCTGTGCCGAGCCTTCCCTGGAGTCACCATTGAGAAGCTGAAGGCCGGCATTTTCGATGGCCCACAGATACGGCAGCTCATCAAGGACACAGAGTTCGAAAACTCCATGAACACGCTAGAGTGCGCCGCCTGGAGGTCGTTTGTGCAGGTGGTGAACAACTTCCTGGGGAACAAGAAGGCAGCAAACTACGGCACACTCATCAACAGCATGATAAAGAACTTCCAAAACCTCGGGTGTTTGATGAGTATAAAGATGCATTTCCTGTTCTCACACATGGAGAGGTTTCCTGAAAACCTTGGTGCGGTCAGCGACGAGCAGGGAGAAAGGTTCCATCAGGACATGCGTCAAATGGAGGAGAGGTACCAGGGGAGGTGGGACGCAGTCATGCTCGCGGACTACTGCTGGTCGCTGAAGAGAGACAACCCAGCAGCTGCTCACACACGGAAATCGAGGAAACGGGGATTTACGCCGTGAACTCTGAACTTTTGTGTCACGTAACGCTCATGTACATGTATTAAACTTATCAAATGTAATCGAGTATATAATAAATGAATGAATTTGGATACGTTGACTTTTATTTACCCAGGAAAACGGAAAAACCGAATGTTTATGATCCTCAGGAATTGGGTTTTTGGACGAAAAATAGTTTTTTTCTTAAATGTCTGTAGCGAACAAACCAGACCTGATTGAAAAAAACAAAGGGCATTTTCGGACTCAGCGCATCTCAAATAGTCTAATTCCGCTGGAAAACTCTGGACGATTTTCCAAAAAAAAATTTTTGTTACCCAGTGTAATAATAATAATATAATAATTAATAATAATAATTAATAATAATAATAATAATAAATAATAATAATAATAATAATAATTAATAATAATAATAATAATAATTAATTAATAATAATAATAATTAATAATAAATAATAATAAATAATAATAATAGCAAATAATAATTAATAATAATAATAATAATAATAATAATAATAATATAATATAATAATAATAATAATAATAATAATAATAATAATAATAATAATAATAATAATAATAATAATAATGGACATAATATTAAGAAGAACAATTTTCATTTTACCCTCTCAAAATGATAATTGCTATCCCATCAAAATTTATTTACAAAATAATGGCAATAGGTGGAAATACTTGTTATAATAATAATAGTATATTTCTAAAAATCCTCATTCAGCATTTATTTGATGCTTTTTCAAGCCTCCTGAAAGTATTTCTTTCTACAGAAGAAATTTTCTTTAATATTATTTCCTGGAATTAAAATGAAACTTATTCGATTTTAATAACCCGTACCATACGCTTTCGTCGTTATCTCTCAGACATTTCACAACCATAACCTCATATTACAAACCATTTTAAGTTTTTATAATATAAATATAGTTTAAACTAATAACAAAAATAAATAAATAAAATTAATAATTTTAAAAAGTTAGAAAAGTTAACATGCATTGACTTTTTGTTATTTAAATATGTTTAAAAAATTGGACATTTCATTATATTTTATATTTATTACTGGTTTGTGTTTCCTTAAGAGCAATGATTCCCCTAGACGCAATTCATAAAAATCATTCTTTCTTGTTATGATGGAAAAGTTTTCTTTTATTTTGTTATCGGGATTTTTGTTATGTTCTTCTTTAAAATGTTGAAATACTTTACTCGGCTTATACTTATGCTGCGACATTCTCATGTTGAGGGTATTCGTTGTGTATCCAATATAAGCGGCGTTACATCCACTTTCAGAACATTGAAATCGGTACACAACGTTACTACTCTCACCATCCGAAAGCGCTTCACGAGTAGAGAAGCACGAGCTCAGTTTCAATGGCTTATAGTAAGATCTTAATATAAGCTTCTTCCCGTCTTTTGCTTTAATATGCTCTTTTAAAATTAATTTTAATTTGTTCTCTTCCTCTTTTTTCTGACTGATATTTTCAGTTTTATAATAAACTACGAGCTTATCGAAACATAAAGAAAAAATTCAAAACAGAAAACCCAGAAGAACACCCAGCCTCCTGTTACCAAGCCTCCTGTGAACGTCTTCAATTACCCACCACTACTACTTTTTCCTATATATATATATATATATATATATATATATATATATATATATATATATATATATATTATATTATATATATATATATATATATATATATATAAAAATATAATAATAATAATAATAATAATAATAATAATAATAATAATAATAATAATAATAATAATAATAATAATAATAATAATAATAATAATAATAATAAGTTTGATTCGACTCAACAAGAAAAAAAAGATGAATAATAAGTTTAACCATCAATGCCAAATTATTTTATTAATATATGAAGAAATTACAAAATTTTAATATATATATTATATAATATATATACTATATAAATATATATATAAATATATCTTACTTTAATTAAAAAGATATATATATACATCTATGTGTATGTTATTATAGTATGTATTTATATATATATATATATATATATATATATATATAAATATATATATATATATAATATTATATATATATATTATATTATATATTATATATAATATAATATATATATATATATATATATAATATATATTATAATATATATATATATATACCACAAAAATTATTAGTGCGTGAGATCTATATGTTAGCTTTTGGGGAAGAAATATCAAACAGTTGCATTTTCTGTATTTTTAAAAAAAATGAAAATGCAATATTAAAAAACCATTTTGAGTAGAAAAACCTCCTAGGGATTATCACAACATAGTTCTATGTAAAGGTACTAACCAGGGTTTAAGATTTGCTAAGTTAGGCTTACATTGCTGAGATGTTGTTTTAACGTGGCAATTTTACATTTCAATATCAACACGGTAACAATCGTATATATATATATAATATATATATATATATATATAATATATATATATATATAATATAATATATATATATATATATCATATACTATATATATATATATATACTTATATATATATATGTCCTCCCTTCAATTCCCACAGACATGGGGTAGGATGCCTAATATGCACGGAGATAGGATAGTTAAGTAGAAGATCAAGTGAGAGCTCGTTGCAGTCGAAAAATCCACCCTTGGGCTTCACAAAACTGCGACAGACCCACACTGTCGTTTATCGTCAATGCCTCTATCATCCCTTGGTCCCACGACCATACCCCTCTAAGAACCCCGCCATTCACTCCTATTACGCACCTTTCTTCTCGCCTCTTCCAAACATTCCTTTAATTCAGATATACCTTTTCTGATTTAATCCACCTTTTTTCGTTCTTCCTTCTGGTAGATTCCCAGCACACTCACCGCTATAAATCCGCTTAATTAACCAGCTGACTATCATCCATCCTTTCCATATGAGCAAACCATCTTAATACACTCTCGCTTATTCTCTCACTTACGCCCTTCTTCCCATCAACATAAACCCATAACACGTTCATTTCTCACTTTATCAATAATTCGCACTACTGCTCACTAACACCGGTAACAACATACCCTTATTCAAAACTCTAACGCATTCAAGAC
>JABUQX010027339.1:7500-12500 GCA_015478945.1 Trachelipus rathkii | reverse complement strand
TATATATATATTTCTATCTGAGTTAAAATTAAAATTATAATTAAAATTAAAAATATTTAAATCAAGATATATATATATTTAGCTATGTGAACACATAGACAAATATATATTTATATATATATATATACATATATATATATATATATATATATATATATATATATATATATATATATATATATATATATATATATATATATATATATATATATATATATATATATATATATATATATATATATATATATATATATATATATATATATATATATTATATATATATATATATATATATATATATATATATATATATATATATATATATATATATATATATATATATATATATATATATATATATATATATATATGACCTTATCTGTTTCATGGTGTAGATAAATATATATTTTTTATATATTAGTAGTATAGTATACTATTAATTAATTAAAATGTGAACGAGTAAGATACGCAAAATATGAAACTATTAAAATTAATTGATAGTGCAAGCCAAAACGTTGATTTTGGTATGAGAAAGAAAGCTGGCTTTTAGCGCTACCGAGTGAAAGAATCTGGAAGGTAAGGTAAAATATGCTTTGGTAAATACGTTCCATATTGCTTTTTCATAGATTTTGTGGTACCAACAAAATATGTAACTGAACTAGAGGAAGGTGTAAAACGCAACCTAGCCTATATTGTTTCTACGACGTGCAAACTCAACCTAACCTATATATTGAATCTGACTGCAGTAAATTTCAATCTAACCTGGCATATGAATCCAATTTTGGACGTAAAATTATTTCTCTATTTTATAAATTCATTTCTGCATATCATAAGATTCCGAACGTCGCTCTGTCCGGGCGCTAAACTAAAGATTTTTAAGGGACGATATTATTAAATAATTACCTTTTTAGATTGAAATTTTTTAATCCTGCTCATCAACACTCAAAGTTATTGTTAGTATCATATAACAACAATATATGAAACAAAAATAAAAAAACATTTATCTTTTGGTATATGCATATATATATATATATATATATATATATATATATATATATATATATATAAATATATATATATATATAGTAGTTATATGGCATATATATATATATATAGCCTATATATATATAGCCTATATGTGTATATATATATATATATGTTATATTTTTCTATTGTCCATATATATATATCCATATATATCTATATATATATATATATATATATATATATATATATATATATATATATATATATATATATATATATATATATATATATATATATATATATATATATATATATATATATATATATATATATATATATATATATATATATATATATATATATATATATATATATATATATATATCTATTAACAAATAAAGAATTGTGTTCAATTACATGTTTTTTATTTTAACTGTTTTTTTTTTTTTAAATTAAATTATAATTTTACTCTTTAGATACATTTAAAAAACTACGATAGCTTGTTTTAGTTATTGACTTTAAAATTTTTATATTTTGTGAATAATGTTTTTTTTTTTTTTTTTTTTTTTTTTTTTTTTTTTAGAAACTTAAACTTCCATTACAATTATTAAATGTGTGAATTTGAGCATCAAAATATTCATTATTACCTGTATGACAGTACTTAGTATAGAAATTTACATGAAAAATATATTAAAACAATAAAAAATAACTTTTAAACCATTGTTTTTTTCCAACCCTACCAGCGGATTTACCATTCCTCAACTTTCCCACTCCACCTTATCCCAAAAATACACATTTCTTCTTACGCCATCAAGCCCACACACATTCACTATCACCTCTTCATTACTGCCAATGTTATGCAGATTTTCGAAGTGTTCCCTCCACACTCTCCTCATATTCATTTCATCAGTTAGGAAATCACCATCCCTATTCATTATTCTATGAAGATTACCCTTACTCTCATTATTAACCTCTCGCCCTTCCTTCCAACACAGCTTCCTATTCCCTTGTAAGTTACAATTCATCTTCCTGCCAAACTGCTCACTTGCCTCTTTTTTCCTCCAACGTATGCAATTTTAAGTCTTCCTTTTTTTTCTATTTTTCTCATACATCTTTCTTCTGAGACCTCATCATTGTCTTTTTGCGCATTTAACCGAGCCTCTTTTTTTACTTTTAAATTCTTGCATCACATCTTCATTCCGCCTCTCACTATTGACATTCTTACTTCCTACTTTAGCACATCCACATTCTTCTCTTGCACTACTAATAAACTAATAAATGCTTCCTTTATTTGCCTCCAGATTTGTTTAGTTTCATCTTATTCACATTCAACTGATTTATTGCCAAGTGCTCTCACATACTTTTAATTATAATATTGTTCACTTAACTCCTCACTCTTAACTCTTCCAACTTTCTGCCTTATCTCTTTCCTCTCCATCCATGCATCCACTAACTTAATATTGCATAAAACAACGTAATGATCTGATATTCTCATCCCCGACCGCCTCACTGATTTAACATCGATCACATACTTCAACATCTTCACCAACACAAAATCAATCACACTTTTCACTTTGATACTTCGATATTTCGATATCATATTCTAGGAGGGGAGCTTCTTTAAGTAATTACTGCCTAGGATCCGGACGAGGTATCAAACCTATCCCCTTGCCTTGCGACTCTCTCTCTCTCACTCTCTCTCTCTCTTCTATATATATATATATATATATATATATATATATATATATATATATATATATATATATATATATATATATATATATATATATATATATACTTGTTTCTACTCTCTGCAAGTTTTTTTCTATCCTCCCCCCTCTCTCTCTCTCTATATATATATATATATATATATATATATATATATATATATATATATATATATATATATATATATATATATATATATATATATATATATATATATATATATATATATATATATATATTATATATATATATATAGTATATATATATATATATATATATATATATATATATATATATATATATATATATATATATATATATATATATATATATATATATATATATATATATATATATAATAGTTTAAAATAAAGTTAAAATAAATAAAGTACTTAGTCTCTCCCTATTTATACTTAAAGAGAATGGCAACATCAAAAAGTAACTACCAGATGCCAAAGGCAACAATATACACAATTTTATAGGGAAAATTCTCACGTACGCAATCTCCGCTATTCGATTTGGGCACGAATAGTCGCATTTTTTAATGGATTGAAAAATAGCATTATTTAATAGCGATGATTCTTACACTTTTTGTTTCAATTTTACATAATATTTTATATTTATTATGTAATATTTTTATTCATTTGAGCAATTTTTGCAAAAAAAAATAAGAGAATTTTATCGTAGCATTATGATATTTGTAAAGGATTGATCGTTTCTCTAATGTTAACTCGTGCTAAGCACGAGCAGCACGAGTATAGGAGTCGCCTTTGATATATATATATATATATATATATATATATATATATATATATATATATATATATATATATATATATATATATATATATATATATATATATATATATATATATATATATGTGTGTGTGTGTGTGTGTGTGTGTGTGTGTGTGTGTGTGTGTTTTTGTGTGTGTAACTATTGCTTTGTTTTTTTTTTTTGTTTTTTTTTAAATCGCAAATAAGTTAGCTGACCCTTTTTAATAGCAAAAGAAAAGGGTCAAATCAAATCCAACCCAGATCGTGGAAGACGATCAATTAATATAATCCTTAAAATAAAGTTTTATTCATAGATTGATAAACATAAATTTAGTTACTATAGGATTATATAATATTTGTTTCATGATACAGACTATTTTTGCAGATAATTATTAAGGTAAATGGCATTATGCTGTTTTAAAAATACTCATAAAAATATAAAAGCCAACGTGGGCAATAATGTTTTTTGTAAACTCTTACGTGTTTAATCATAAGCTCTTCTTTTTAGGTATTTTACAGTACAATGTAACTGGTACGAAATAAGGTAAAATAATGTGTATTATGCTGTTTAATAGCATTTTTCACCATATTAGGAATATTAACTATTAAAAAGAGCTTGATTATTGATAAAATCTGTAACTTGCTATTTGCGCGTGTTAAGTATTTCCTACTTTCTCACCCATAATTGGGGGGAAACATAAAATTGGTTGTACCGAAAATAACATGTGTGCAACCCTGAATAGCAAAGTTGGAGAAACTGGGTAAAAAAATAATTTAAAGTGTTCTAAATATATTTAAGGTTTGTAATAAATATATTCTATCCAAATCACAATTTGAGTTTAATTATACCTACGAGAGTTAGAGACTTCAAGAGGCCAGTGAATGGGAGGAACAAGCAGCAGAAGAAGAAGCGATAAATACAAGCCTTCCTCTACAACTACAAGCCCTGCTAGTCGGGGAAGAAGAAGAAGAAGAGATCCCAGCTCTTCCATTCAGGCCTACAAAGAGGCCAAGCCCTCTTCCTACCAGCCACAAACAGAATTGGCCTATTTCATGGACCAGAATCAAGTGAGAAGAACTGCACAGAGTGGAAGTAGAGCAAACAACCTCCAATTTGCCAGTTCATATATATATATATATATATATCCATATATAGAGTTATATGTTATATATATATATATATATATATATATATATATATATGAGTGTGTATACGAAATAGGGGGACAAATTTGGAGGATATTATCTTTGTACCATTACAAGCGTTTTGTCTTAAATAAAGTTACCTGTAAAGTTCTTCATTTAGTAGGTAAATGAGTTAGAAAGGTGCAAGAGGTATGATGTGAATATTGGTGTTTATGTTCCGTAGATGTGACGAGTTGGCTACGGAAACTCTGCAACGTAAAGTAGTAACCTATAGAACAGGGTATTGCTGTCTCTAATATTGGACACTGCTATAGGTTGCTTGATAGGTACCACCTTATTATAGAGATAGGATGAATAATACT
>JABUQX010027339.1:0-2500 GCA_015478945.1 Trachelipus rathkii | reverse complement strand
GTGGAATATCATCAATCCTTGGTAGATTTCCTTTTAGCCTATCGTGGCTGGGAGGTAAAACTCTTGGTTTTAACATCATAGGGTAAGGGTTCAAACCCACCTGGGACATAATGTTTATGTACAATTTGTAATGCGAGCGTGTATTTTGGATTTCATATATATATATATATATATATATATATATATATATATATATATATAGTAGAGGTATATATATATATAGATACATTTTATATATATCTTTAGTATATATATATATATATATCAAAAAACAATAATTTCCTATAAGCTGTCCCTTACTGCCAACCCCTTACACAACTATCTTTTATCTTCTTTCCTACACGGTTGAAAAATTTATTTCAGATATTACAGTTAGTTACACCCTTTTGCATACAAATTATTCAATTTTCGTGCCTCAAAAATTTAATCGTGTAGCAAATTTTTCCCACCATGTGATGAATGCTCTAAACCTATCCTTTAAATATGCAAGTACACACAGTAAATGTGCACTGGGACAAGCAATTGGGTACACTAAATCAAGCCCTCTATATGCAACACTCCTGGCACCCAGAAAACAGGAGTATCTTTATTTCACTCACTATTAAGCTATTCTCTGTATTTTCAGTTTACAGATCAAAGATAAGATTTACTGCAACACAAACCTTGAATAATTCACCCCTCTCACACATTCTTCATGCACTTTTCAAAACCACCAATAAGTTATTTCACTAAGTCCTCTTTATCCAACATGGGAACTCGTTGTGAATTCTAGAAATTACATGCACAACCCCAACTTTTAATTCTTCACAACTCTCCAGCTTTCTATTGGCTCTAAATCAATAGACACTTCGAAAAGATTAATTTTGAAAATAAACATAGTATCTAGCAAATATATAGCAGCATATATATATATACAGTATATATATATATATATATATATATATATATAGTATAGGTATATATATATATATAATATATATATATATGTTATAAATATATATAACAAACCCTATAAGTCAGAAATCTATACGTCTCTCTCTCTCTCTCTCTCTCTCTCTCTCTCTCTCTCTCTCTCTCTCTCTCTCTCTCTATATATATATATATATATATATATATATATATATATATATATATATATATATATATATTTTTTTTATATATATTTATATATATATATATATATATATATATATATATATATATAGCAGTATAAGAGAGCAGGTATAGTATATATATATATATATATATATATATATATATATATATATATATATATATATATATATATATATATATATATGGTATGCAATATATATATACATATGTATATATATATATATATAAGTTATATATATATATATATATATAGCAGTGTTATATATATATATATATATATATATATATCTATATATATATATATATATATATATATATATATATATATACTTGAGATATTCCTGCTAAAAAGTTTTCTATGTATTAAAACGTTTTCTTTGGTTGTTCATGGTTAGCGATAATATTTATAATATTTTATAATAATTATAATAACTATAATAATTTAACTTCCATTATTGTTAAGTATTTTAGTATTTTTTAAATTAATTTATTTATTTTATTAAATATTATTTGTTATAAAAGTATTTATTTATAATGTATAGTATTAAAACAATTTATTATAAACACTATTTATAAACAAATTTTGTACTGCAAATTCAGAATTCGGAAACCGTCCGACGTTCCCCGCTCTCCTCTTTGAGCAGAGATGCCTCCATTTTTAATGGGTTAAAAGCGTTATTTAATAGGGGTTATACTTTTATTTTTCGTTTTAATTTTGCATAATCTTTTATATTTATTATGTAATAATTTCAAAAAAATAAGAAAATTTTATCGTAACATTATAAAATTTGCAAAAATAGATCGTTTCTATAATGTTATATATATATAAATATATATATATATATTATTAATATTAATATATATATATATATATATATATATATATATATATATATATATATATATATATATATATAGTTAGTAGATATATATATATATATATATATATATATATATATATATAGTATATATATATATATAGTATAGTATATATATATATATATATATATATATATATATATATATATATATATATATATATATATATATATATATATATATATGTATATGCAGTATATATATGGCGCCATTTTTGCCTTTACCCCTTTCTCTCAAACACATCTTATAAACCTTTCTATTTTGCTTTTTTCTTTTTAAAATTGTCGGTTGCCTTAAAGTTTCAAAAAGACCATTTCTCAAACAAAAAGTTTCCTTAAATTATAGACATATATAGTTTCCAACACATTTGGACTGCAAAATCTAGCACGCCATGATGGCGGCACAATAGCTTAAAAATTTCCGAAGTTCTGCACGAAAACGCGAAAGCGTTTACGATAGTACGCGAAACGCTAAACAATTCCATCCCTGACTGAACGCGATAACG
>JABUQX010027338.1:32500-37813 GCA_015478945.1 Trachelipus rathkii | reverse complement strand
ATGTTTTTAGGTCAAAAATAAAATAATTTTCTGTTTTTTGGTCAATTTGGGCAAATTTCTGTGCCGGTGACCTTTGGTACCTTTTGGTGCCTTTGGTGACCTTTCGTACATTTGGTAGAACCTTTCGTGACCTTTTGGCTGACCTTTGGTGACTTTGGTCCTTAGTGGACCCGACTGGGTGTCTTGGGTCTAACCCAAAAGGTTTACCTCACTTTTGGTTAATTATTAATATATATTTTTGTAAGTTACGGATTCCGATATATCGAGAGAAAAAACTTATTTTTTAATTCACTTCAAAAAAAGAAAAAAAAAAAAGCACTTGGCCTCCTTAGCCTTCACTAAAAAACCGGGTTAAAAACGGGTTAAAAACAAAACCGAAATTTTTACCACCTGTAAATATTCGCGGGACTACGTCAATATAATAGTAAATAATTATATGAAAAAGAATTAATAATTTATTATTAATAATAATATTAAAAACGATTATATATTATATATATATTATATATATAAGTATATATTTATATATGTATTATATATATTATATAATAATATATATATATATATTATATATATTTTATATTAATATACTATATATATTTATATATATATATTAAATTATTATATATTTAAAAACGATATATATATATATATAAATTATATATAACGATGTGCGTGTGTGTTGTTGTGTATGCATATAATACTGTGCGAGGAAGGAAAGAAATGGGGGAAAGAAGTGAATGAAGAAATGAGGGGATCAAATGGGCCAAGATTTCAATCCCTCACTTTGCTCTTTGGAGGTAAAATCCCTTCCCCTGCATTCAGTTCTCCCATTCAACGACAATTTTCCCTTCCCTCCGAAGGAGATACTCCAATTCAATGCCTCTTTTTTCTTCTCCCTTCCCCTGACTCCTTAAGTCCTTGTCTCCCATTTACAATTTGATTCATTTTATTACTTATACTGAATTGACATTAGTGGAAACAAAACTCACGTACACACCTTTATTGTAAAACGTTTCTTATGAAATTTTATGGTTCTCTGCTACTGTTTTTGACTTTTAGTAATCTTTATCTAGCTCTAATTACTTAACTAATTACAATTTTGTAAAACGGTTTTCACTAAAATGATTTACTAACTCTGTACTATCGTTTAGTAAAATAAAAAAAAATTAATTAATCTAGTCTTAATTAATTATTTTAAAGCTGTTAATTGCATATTTTTCTATTGTATTCTCGAAAAAACTTCCCTCAGAGGAACCGTACATATAAGAAAAAAATGCAATTACTAATTTTTTGTATTATTTTTCTGATAATTTTGCTTTAACAAAAAAAAAAAAAAACATACAATAATGAAAACAATAATGTCATTTAAAAATTAATTTATTTAATATATTCTTTATATATTAATGTCTCTAAAAAATCTCGTTTTGTATTTTCACACATTTTAATCAAGTAGCCTCTTTTCTATGGCTATTATGGTGAATTTTATCTCTTTCACCAATTTGTAAAAATTTGTTTTGTAATTTTTTGGAAAACAATAACATATGTTTTCTTTAAATTTTTAACACCTTTTGTGTTGAAATTTGCACAATAATGAAACATACTATATATATTAAAGCCCAAAGGCGATAGTATATTGCATGTCACATGTGCACAATTTCCTATCTAATTTATTGAAACTTATGCACAATGAAATATGATTGCATATTAATTTCTGTACTTACAGTACTTCTAATTGAATTTTCCACCTTTAACAGCTTGGCAAAGGTTTTGGATTTGGAGTCTATTAGTGACAAAGCAGTCACCTCTCACGGAATTGCTAAAACAATGGCTCTTGTGGTCACAGAAGAAATATCCATAGATTCGTGTGTAGGCGACTCCCTCAACCGTTCCTTACGGCCTTTATCTTTGTAGTCGTAATTAGCCTCTATCTCGGTGCTATAACGCGAAGACGGCAATGACCATTGCAAAGTGGGAGAAAATTACAGCCTCAACATCCTGTCAAGTCGAAGCCAGTCTGGTGAGAATTAACTTTAGCACCAGTTGTAGGATAATAAACGCGGCAAATTCCTGAGAGTTTTTTATTTACATCCTATCCAAAACATCCATAATAAAATCTTCTAAAAAGATCTCCAAAAAAACCTAAATAAAGAATAATAGGAAATACGATATAAGTTACATGCAATTTTAAAAAATAATTAAGCTGTAATTAAAAATCAATTAGTATATTTATAAACAATATTTCCAACAATTTATATCATCAAAAAATTCTCCAATATTATAATTCATATTTTTATTAAAAAATAAAAGTATCAATTATAATATTATTAATTACAATATATCAAAATATTAATTAACAAATATATTTCATTAGATATTTTTATTATTATTATTATTATTATTATTATTATTATTATTATTATTATTATTATTATTATTATTATTATTATTATTATTTATTATATTATTATTTAAAGTAATCAAATTTACCTTTGCACAGCGATGGAAATGTTTTTTAAGTGAAAGTGAGAACGTCCTTTGTTTGTCTCACTAATCTCTAATCTCTTGCCTGTTATAATTTATATTTCAATTTTATAATTAAAAAAAAGAAAAGAAAAGAATATACATTTTTTTGCATATTATATGATATATATATATATATATATATATATATAATATATTTAATAATATATATATATATATATATATAATATATATATATATATATATATATATATATATATATATATATATATATATATATATATATATATACATAGAATATCTTCAAAATAATGTATATTATAAATGTTTAAGAAAACTTCTATCTTTAATATTTTCGCGCCCTATAACACTACTTAAAGGAGCTATTTCATTAGCTGTTACTTAAGCAGGTCTCAGGCCCAAACAAACGATTTTTCCTATGATCCAACCCTTCTTAAAAAATCGGTTTCTCCAAACCCCTCTCTAATCCCCTTCTCTAATCTCTCTAAACCCCTAAAGTTTCTCCCTCTCATTCTCTCGGTCTCTCTATCCCTTTTTTCTGAAGTGAAGTCTAAAAATGGATTTTTGGATAAATCCAAATGTAAATCCATTTGGAATCCGGATGGATTTAGGAATGGATTTTTTAGGAATGGATTTAGGAATGAGAATTCCCAGACTTGGAGTTATGATTCAGAGACTGATTCACTGCATGGCGCCATTTTTATGATCCAAAAGCTTAAAGAAATGGTGACTCAGGTCATAAAAAAAGATATTAAAAGAAAAAGTTAATGTTAAACAAAAATGGTTGCAAAGAGAGCCGAAATCGCCTTAGCCAAGAGGAGTTCGCGAGTTTGTTTTTGAAATATATGTTTTATTTTTAAATCAATAAAGAATTATTGATTTTATTTATTGAGAAATCTAAATTTTACAATATATAATTATATTATATATATATTATATATATAAATATATATATATATATATATATATATATATATTATAATATTATATATATATATATATATAATTATATTATTTATATATATATAGTAGATATATATATAATATATATATTATATATATATAAATATATTATATTGATATTTATATTATAATATATATATTATATAATATATTATATATATATATATATAATATAATACATATATATATAATATATATATATATATGTTATATATATATAATATATATAGTGTACATGGAGTCTGGTGACTCATGAGCATCTATTTTGATCAACCTCCCAATCTTTTACGAAGCAGAAAAGTGTCCAGGTTAAAGGAAAAACTCATTGTTTTCTCAAAAGAAGTTCAGGTAAACAGTTGTGTTGAATTCCAGCTTAAAAGTGCCTGAGTCATTACAAAATTGTGATTGCCGACTTTTTAGAAGGATTTTTACTAAGTTGTCATTATCAGCTTTCCAAGGATTATTTACGAGCTGTGATTCCAGCTTTATAAAGGACAAATTCTCCCAAAAAAATTGGTATGTATAGTTAAATATAAAGCGATGTTTATGATGGTTTAAAATCTAAAAGTAGGGATAGGATTTATGATTTGCTGTTTAGATTTTACGAAATAGCGTTTAAGTTTAATTAAAATATAGGCAATATTAAAGCGTAAATTGTGAAAAGTTAGATACGAATAAACTAGGAGACATTGTTAGAATACGAGGAATCACCAAAGAATATTGTAAAATTTATATATGGGATCTTTTTGGTTTGAAGGACAATGAAAATTATATTAAGAATAGTCAATGATAAATGAAAGTTTAGAGTAAGAATGACATGATAATCTATAGGAAAAGATAGTCAAAAGGATTTAAAGGAGGAATCGTATATATGTATATGTGTGTGTGTGTGTGTGTGTGTGTGTGTGTATGTATATATATATATATATATGTATGTATGTATATATATATATATATATATATATATATATATATATATATATATATATATATATATATGTAATATGTATGTATATATATGTGTGTGTGTGAATGTATATGTATGTGTGTGTGTATGTGTGTGTGGGTATTGATACATACATAGTTAAAAACACATACGAAGGTGTAATAAGGATCTTTTAAGAAATAAGAAGCTCACATTTGAGAAAAGGGGCGCACACACAATTTAGGTTATTATTGCGGATTATTATTATTATTATTATTATTATTATTATTATTATTTATTTTTTATTATTATTATTATTATTATTATTATTATTATTATTATTATTATTATTATTATTATTATTATTATTATTATTATTATTATTATTATTATTATTATTTATTATTATTATTATTATTATTATTTTTGCCTATTAAGTTTCATCGTTATTTTTATTAGCATAAGTGAGAGAACGAATGCGTACAACGTAAGTGAATTTGTGTTTGTTGTTGTATGAATGCGTCTTATTTAAGTTATAGCAGGGCTCGACTTATATTGATATATTAATTATTATTATTATTATTATTATTTATATTATTATTATATTTTTTTTTTTATTATTATTATTATTATTATTATTATTATTATTATTATTATTATTATTATTATTATTATTATTATTATTATTATTATTATTATTATTATTATTATTATTATTATTATTATTATTAATTGTTATTCCGATGGCGTGGATAACTATTGGCGTTATTAAATTTATATTTCGCTATTAGTGAGCCAATAATTAATGGTTGGTTATTTTATGATTTTCAGGGAGCCGAGGTTGGATCCGAGTTTAGAGCCGAGCTTACAGCCGAGTTCAGAGCTGATCTAGGGACCCAACTCAGGATTGGATTCTGATT
>JABUQX010027338.1:22500-30000 GCA_015478945.1 Trachelipus rathkii | reverse complement strand
AAGGTTTTGAGGCGTTAATAGAAGATTCATGAACGATACGCAAAGGTAACAACATTAGGTACATGGACACAAAGCGTTGGGCAGTGGAACTAAGAATTTCTAGAAGGTCCGGTATTAAAGAAACATACTATAAGTATATACCAGGGCTAAGGTTCAAATATACCACCATATGCTAGATTAAAAACTGGTGCAAAGGAGGGAAAAAGAACCGAAGCCAATTTAGATTTACAAAAAGGGTTTGGCAGGTGGAGATGCGAAAAAATGAAAAAGTGGCTGAATTTGCGTTAAGGGGTTCAAACCAGTATGAGGCAGCCACTAAAGAGGAAGACAGGGACAAACAAATATTGAAGAAACAATTTCATAAATTGTCTACCAAAAAAGATAGCAAGGAGATTAGAAAGGTGGAAATGAGAAAGAAAGCCTGGAAGTAAGGTGGAAAGATGTCGCTAAACTGGGCACAGGCGCAGGGGAATGGCCTGGATATCAGGAGGAGAATCAAAGGATGGAAGGGTACCACTATGGGCACATAGAATGAGAACCAAACACAAAGGGTACATACGCAGATAAACTGCGCTATGGAAGGCCGGTGTATCAGCAGAAAACGAATACAAGGGAATACACCAGGCAAAATAATGGAAGATATGATACTGAGGTAAAAAGATGTTACTGGTGCAACAGGGTAGGACATTTTAAAAGAGAATGTCGAAAATATAATGGATGGTGCCTGGGATGTGGGAGTAATGAACATCGAACTGCGGAATGTGGATCAAGAAGAGGGCCCAGACAACAAGAACAAGGTTACAGAAGACAAGATCAACAGGATATGGGTGGACAAAGGCAGAATGAGAGGAAACCTATTGAAAAGAAATGCTTTTTATGCAACCAAATGGGGCATTGGAGGGATACATGCCCATTCCAGGAACAAATAAACGAATTAATAAGGCCACAAAAACAACCAAATTCGGGAAACGAGGTAGCTCCGCCGACCCCGGGAACGAGCAGGAGCGACACCCCCAAGTAAACCACTGTTTAAAAACCAGCCCGGCTATTCAGGAAGATACAGTATTGGATCCAGAAGCAGAGGAGTTTATAAGCAGGAAATCTCAGGAAGATAGGAATGCCTTACCACAACGAACACCAAAAGGAAGAGGGACAAGCACAGTAAATTCAACAACTGGTATATACCATGCTATCAGTAGGACAACCATTGAAGGTAAGCAAGGCATTAATATTACTCCTTTGTTGAAATTTGTTATAAAATTAAATAATGTTGAAATGACAGCCATTATTGACTCAGGTTCACAGTATTGCATCATAGGCCAGGAACAGTTCAGAAGGATCCAGAACCCCGAAGTTCTAGAAAAAATAATGAGGTTACGAGGAGTAGGTGACCCTCAAATGGTTGTGGAATCCCACCAAACAGCAAGATTAAGGATTTCAATTGAGGACATCAATTATGGTACAGCAGATTTCATTGTGGTTGAAAGGCTAAAAGAAGGTACGATTTTAGGAATGCCATTTTTGATACAGAATAAAATTAAAATTGACGTAGGAAATGGTTCACTCACAAGGCATGGTGACCAAGACACAAAGGAACAAGTCTACCTTTCAGAGAAGTCTGGGAATTGTGTAAGGACTGTAATATCCTTGCCAGTGTATACTACGGAAGAAGTGGAAATTACAATAAATGATTGGGTTCCAGTAAAAGCTACTTGGACTTAAAACTTGATTAAGCCCAGAGAAGGAAGATATTATGATATGAAACCAGAAGAACTATTGGTCGAAGGAGAAGAAAATAACCGAAGAGGGTATAATAAACGATTCAAATTATTACCAGGATTGGTAAAATGGAATACCAAAGAAGGTACTATATTAATCAGGAAACTTATACCAGGACAATTAAAATTTGGAAAAAGAGAAAAAATAGGAATAGCCCATCTAATATTGGATGAAGAGGACCTCCAAAAATATGACAATAGAGGTTATACGATAAACACACTAGTACAAGGAACAGGAAGACAAGGAACCATTGAAGAGGAATGGACAAAGGAAAAATTAGAAAAAGAAATCACATTCATGGAGGAATTAACACAAGAACAACGAAAGGAAATAATAGAAGTATTATACAGGCAAAGAGGTGTATTTAGCAAGAGTGACTCAGATGTGACAACAACGTCGATGACACCATATAGGATTCGGCTACACGATTATACCCCAATCTACCAAAGGGCAAGAAGATTTGACCAAAGGACAAATGAAGAAATTGAAAAACAGGTTCAAGAATTATGTCTAAAGGATATTGTGGAGCCATGTGCCGCCGAATGGAGCTCCCCAGTGGTACCTGTTAGGAAGAAGGATGGGACACTTCGTCTATGCATAGACTATAGGCGCATAAACAAAGTAACAGAAGCAGATAGGTTCCCAATGGCCAACATTTCAGAAACAATCTTCTCGTGTCATGGGGTGGAATATTATTCCTGTTTGGACTTGGTCAAAGGATACTATCAGATGAAATTAGAAGAGGATAGTAAGGACTTTACTGCATTTTCCACCGTTAGTGGCCAATACAGATTCAAAAGGCTGAGTTTCGGGCTAAAGAATGGACCAGCAGCATTCCAGAGGGAGATGCAGAGGATATTAACAGGATTCAGCCGAGACAAGGTGGTGGTATATGTGGATGATGTCCTCCTGATATCAAAGGATTTTAAAGAACACCTACTGCTGATCGAACAGGTCCTACAACGGTTCTCCGAAGCCAATGTCAAAATTAAAATCAGCAAGTGCAGCTGGGCTCAAAAGGAAATCAAATTTTTAGGACATATTCTCAGTAGGACTGGAATAAGGAAGCTCCCAGAATTTATGGATCAGGTGGACAAGTTGGAAAGACCAAATAACATAGGAGAACTCAGGCGGTACCTAGGAATGATCAACTTTCAACGTAAGTTCATTAAGAACTGTTCAGGAGTGGCAGCACCCCTTAGCGCTCTGACAGGAGGAAAAAGGAAGGATAAGATCGAATGGACAGAAGAAAGGATTCAGGCTTTCGAAAGCTTAAAGAGACTGATGAAAGAATCTGTAGAGCTGGCATTCCCGGATTTCACAGAAAATAGTCCAAAATTAGAGCTTTATGTAGATGCCAGTGGATTTGGTATGGGTGCAGGTCTATGTCAGCAACAAGGAAAGGAAAAAAGAGTAATAGCTTATAACTCTCATTCATTCGATGCGTGTGAAAGAAGAGCATCCACCATAGAGAGGGAATTGTTGGCTATCAGGTGGGGAATCAAGAGTTTCCGTCCATTTTTGTTGGGTCAGGAGTTTATTTTATACACAGATCACCGCCCACTAGTGTACCTCCACACAATGAAGTTGGTAGATAGTAAGTTGGCTCGTGTCTTAGACGATTTAAGCGAGTACAGTTTTCAAATCCATTATTACCCGGGAAAGGAAAACATCTTTGCTGATACATGGTCCCGTTGTCAAAGGAAACAAGAGGAAGAAACCGATGTCATAAATCTAGAGGCCCTACCAAGAGGTCTAGAAGTAATAAGGTTGGTACCAGGAGGTGCTGATTCTTTGTTTTTGAGCTTGCAGGAAGTTTTAAAAAGGGAACAATTACAGAAGAAGGACCACCAGGAATTAAGGAAATTCTTACTAGAGGTTTTGATAAACAACAGGAAGATGTATGGGTTAGATAAACAACCCAAATCACTCAAATATTTAAAAACCATCAGTATTTCAGGAAGGGAACCAATCCCAGAGGTGTTACTGGCAGCTAGCGATGAGTTTAACTTGAAGATCTGGCTGCATCACGGGACTTGTTGTTCAGTTGTGTATATGGGACCCAAAGCAAGGAAACGAGAAGATTTAAAAAACATTCACATTCAGGTATTAGGAGGTACCCATTTCAATCCATTAAAAGATAATGGTACGTTCCAGATGAATAAGGATAATACAATAGTAGACGAATTAGCAATCGAAGATCAAGAGGTACCATCTGAGGAAGAAAATGAAGGATTCATGGACAGTGAAGAAAGTGAGGCAGAAAACTTATTAGAACACCCACCAGAAGAGGGACTAGGGGTAGGGACATTTCCATTGGCGAAAGAGGACACCAGTCTAGGTTAAGCTGCAACCACAAGTTATCAGGAGTTGCATGGCAAGACATTTCCATTGGTGAAACATCTAGGTGTGCCTTTTTAGACACAGGATCTGTCATTAGTTTGGTCCAGGAAACTGTCCTTCAGGGGAGTTGGAAACCATTTGACTTATTTGAGGAAATGGATGTGGACATCACATTAAATTGGGATCCACCAAAATTGTTGAATGCACAACAGCAGTAGCTATCAGGATAGATACACGCTACAGGAAAACAGTATTACCATTGGTAGTTGTTAAGGATGGGTTCATTCCGGCATGTTTTCTTTTGGGAATGAATTACTTGGTGGAAACAGAAGCGATTCTGGATTTTGGAGAAGGCATCATCGCACATGGGGATGATGAGGATCAGGTTATATGGTTATTCTTCAGGTTAATGTATAATGTGCAATAAGCGTTGATAATAAAAGGATTGATAATATCATAAATATAACGAAATAATTTTGACATTACAGGAAGATCTAATGTGATAAAGGAATTGAAGAAAGGAGGGTCGAAGTATAAAAACAACTTCTTAAACGGGATGATGTCTTAAAGGAACTTTTATAGATATAGGAGGACCTATTAATAAACGATGCTATATTATTAAAGGATGAGACGACAATTGTTGTGCAGTAATAGGACTTAAAAGATGGTCAGCATTTGTTGTAGTTAATACACCGAAAATGCACACATAGGACAGGGAAAAACTAAAGGACTTGATGGCAAGATACGATATGGCATCCAAAAGGTCAATACTATAAATCGCAGGAGTGTGCATGAATGTCCCACTTGTTGCAGTAAATAAGTTTAGATCACAAGAGTAATATTCCCACCAGTTGGAAAATATCCAAGTTGCTAAACCTTTCGGTTAGTGCAATTGAGTTTGTAATTGCCATGCCAAAACGAGGAGAGGAAATGTTGCCTTGTCTATGCATGTGACCACTGCAGGCAATGGGGTTCTCAGTCAGACCACTTAAAGGGCAATGTCAGCCAGAGTGTCACGGGGGGCATTTGAAGAATCAGAATGTTACCAAACATTTTTGAGGCCCCGCATACAAGGTTTTAACAAGATAATGGGGATGGAATTCAAAGTAAAGGTCTTAGGGACATGCTCAAAAGGTATAACATAGATCATATATTCAGCAGTCCCTATAAGCCATCTTCGAACGGGGCAGTAGAGCGCACGAACCGTACGTTTGCAGAGTTCCTGAAGAACATAGTGACAAAGGACCAGGAGTGGGATGACTGCTTACCCAGGGTGGTTATAATTTATAACAACACAAAACACTCAGAACTTGGAATAACACCAGCCGAAAAACTATTAACTCAAACACATGAGGAGGGAAAGGTATTGCCAATCTCTATGGAGGAGCAAAGCAAATGGAAGGAAGGACACCCAAACTGGCTTCCCTATGCAGTAGGAGTTAAGGTCAAAAGGAAGATTATTTCGGCAGATCGGTCCTTAGAGAAAAAACTTGGTGAAAGGTATGAAGGGCCATTCACGGTTGTCAAAGTCATAGCGGGAGGAATGACATACGATGTTGAGGGTCAAGGTAAAACTATGAGGGTCCACTATGCACATTTAAAAGTATGGGCAGACCCACCAGATTACCTCAGGCAGTATTTTGAGAATGAAAAAAATGAGGTCTATTCACAGCATGAACATAGGATTGAAATAACAACAGAGGATGAAATAGAGGAAGCACCAGTAGGTATCATGTACAGTACACTCCCCAATGAAGTAAAAAAGAAAAGAAAGGGTAGGACAGAAATCAAGGAAACATGGGACCTTCTACAATTGGCCATGGGTAAACCAAGCCATAAGAAGGATATAGGAATTCAAACGGAACATTTAGGAGAGGATAAGGAAACACAAACAGAGGCAGAACCTATTCCATCTCCTATAGATACTAGTGATCTCTTGGATTGGGTCGATTCAGCACCAGAGGATGCAAATTCAGATGCGGAATTTGACTTACAGAGGTTTGAAAGAGGGTTAAGGTTCCCAAATGACAGTTACACCATAGGTATAACCGTTTCAGACGCCACTGAGGAAGAAGAGGAGGTTCCAGGAAGTATAACTTCGGTACATGATGAGGATATACAGGTAGATAATCATGTTACAAGTAATTTAAATATCCCTTTTTATAATTTCAGATCCATTAATGAGAAGTTGGTGAGGATCCTGAACAAATGATGTTGGCTGATAGATCAGAAGGACAAGGAAGAACCCAACAAGGATCGGAGATTGAACATCGGCCAATGACACGGTCAAGAGGGTCAGCTCCAGATCTCCCGAATGTACAGAAGAGGGTTTTGGAGTATGAAAGGAGGGCTGAGGAGAGAAGGGCGTCTAGTGGAAACTAGGTTAGTTTACTATTCTTGTTTATATTATTATTGATTTTTTTTCCTTTTTCTCTCTCTCTGGTTGTTATTATTTGAATTATGGGATGTTTTCCCTTCTTTAAAGATTGGGTTTCCAATCTTGAAGGGGTGAGTAGTGTCATGAGTCTGATGACTCATGGCATCTATTTTGATCAACCTCCCAATCTTTTACGAAGCAGAAAAGTGTCCAGGTTAAAAGAAAAACTCATCGTTTTCTCAAAAGAAGTTCGGGTAAACAGTTGTGTTAAGTTCCAGCTTAAAAAGTGCCTGAGTCATTACAAAATTGTGATTGCCGACTTTAGAAGGATTTTTACTAAGTTGTCATTATCAGCTTTCCAAGGATTATTTACGAGCTGTGATTCCAGCTTTATAAAGGACAAATTCTCCCCAAAAAATTGGTATGTATAGTTAAATATAAAGCGATGTTTACGATGGTTTAAAATCTAAAAGTAGGGATAGGATTTATGATTTGCTGTTTAGATTTTACGAAATAGCGTTTAAGTTTAATTAAAATATAGGCAATATTAAAGCGTAAATTGTGAAAAGTTAGATACGAATAAACTAGGAGACATTGTTAGAATACGAGGAATCACCAAAGAATATTGTAAAATTTATATATGGGATCTTTTTGGTTTAAAGGACAATGAAAATTATATTAAGAATAGTCAATGATAAATGAAAGTTTAGAGTAAGAATGACATGATAATCTATAGGAAAAGATAGTCAAAAGGATTTAAAGGGGGAATCGTATATATATATATGTATGTGTATGTGTATGTGTGTGTATGTATATATATGTATGTATATATATATATAATATATTATAATAATACGGTTGACTTCACTCCGATTTTATAGTATATATAACATACACGTAGGTCATAGTATGAAATATAGTGTGTGTGTGTTTATAGTATAAGGGATCATAAATACCTGATGTAGTAATATATATATATATATATATATATATATTATATA
>JABUQX010027338.1:10000-17500 GCA_015478945.1 Trachelipus rathkii | reverse complement strand
TTTGCGTAAAAAATTTAATTTTTTCATTCCTTAATTTTTCCCTAATATAGGTAACTGTTTATTATATTAAAATAAGATACAGGTAATAAAAATGTCAATAATAATACATAAAATAACAATGGTGTGTGTTCCTATTCATCCCATCATGATTTTTATGTGGGGGGTTAATAGGGACAAGTTAAGCCCGGTGACTTAATCACTATGTACTGTTTGAAACAAAGATTTAATTTGTCAGTTTCAAGCTAACATCCTCAACTGTTTACACTGAAAAAATAATTAAAATCCATCCACAATTTTTCACTGTAAAACAAAGTTGAGAAAAACATTTTTTTTCAAAAGTGAAATTCTATTTAAGGGTAACTTTAAAATACATTTATTAATTTTTTAAAATATAAGATTTGCTCTAGAATTAAAGAATAATCTAAAAAAAAACTAGTTCTTACTTCCTCATGTTCATATTGAATGAGCAAAAAAAAAAAAAAAAATATTTATTTTTTTCCTTTTATATTTATTTAGTGTGACACCTTGATATTGATTATATTGCAAGTAAAAATTCCATGGTTTCTTCACCTTGGTTTGAAAAGTAACTTTTACGTATTAATTCATTAATTATAATGTTGGCAGAATATGCAATTGTATTCAAACTGAAAGAGCTGTAAATTTTTCCTTATATTTATATATGTAAATTGCATAATATGCTCTTTTTGGTGTCCAAAGTTTTCCTTTGTAGCTTGTCTCCTGAAGTTTTTCTTTAATTGAGAATTTCTTTCTCCTTGTTTCTTAGCTTAATTGGCTGATTTAATTCATCTTGCTGATGCCGTTGCAGTTCTTCCTTTCACAGAAATTTTTTTTTCTATCAAAATCCATATTTTTCTAATCACACTCATGACCCAATCATGAATTTATTATTTCGCAAATTAATCTAGTTTGACCTGATATTTATTCCTTGAATCCTTATGTAAACTGTATGCCTGATCATTTTTATAAATTAGATTTTGAATCGTAAGGAAGCTGCAATTTAATTATTAATTAAATGAACGGAAACTTGTGAAGGAAACTACTTCAATATCGCTTTGGAAAATATTTTGATACGCGACGGTCGAATGATTTTAATTTAATCAAACTGCCTTCATTAATATTACTTGAACAATCGCCATATGATTATAGTTTAACATAAGAAACGCAATGCTAGATGAAATTGTTCTGTTTCAGAAGATCCTGTATTAGTTTTAAAATTAGTTATTCTCCAACTAAGACATTTCATTTATATTTCCTTTTAATAATTTTACAAATAATTATTATTTTGATTTAATTGAGAAAGTATTAAGTAAAAAATAATATTATTATATCATATTAATATTTTTTTTCAACTTCGCTCTTTATTAAAGTGATATTAATTAAGTTACTATGTAATGTAAACTAATGAAAAATGCCTGTTTTGTTAGTGTGAGCAAATAACTGTGGTGTAATAATACCAAGGCGATTCTATAATATATATATATATATATATATATTAATTAATATATTATATATATAATATATATAATATATATATTATATATATATATTATATATATATATATATATATATATATATATATATTATATATATATGAGCTGCTATTCAATCACAGTTGATAGTAAAAATTTTTCACTACCTACGAGAACCGGCGAATGTGCGAAAATTTTGTCAACTTGAAATAAATTTTTTTTCGTGTGTTCCTTTATGCAAATATCCGCTTTTTCGGTCTAGTTAAATTCTGTCAGTGTAATAAGGCCACATATTGCTATACAGGCGAGAGGACGCAGAGAGATCCTCAACACGTTCCTGCAGTTCCTTAGTTGACGCTTGTGTGGCAAACATACAATTATCTGAAGTTGAGGTGCCGGCATCCACACGCTTGTATTCTTACTGGAGCGGCTGAATTAGTCATTATTTCTATTTCTGTTCTTCCTGTTCTTGGGAAAATTACAAGTCAGCCATCGATCACCTAACAATTAATTATATTTTATAACTATATTATATAGTATATATATATTATATATATTTATTATAATAATATTATATATATATATATATATTATATATATATATATATTCACCTCACTTATTTTTTCTGTCCTAATTCCCCCGTCGACGCTATATATATTATAATATATATATATATAGTATATATATAGATATATATTATATATAATTCTTATAGTATATATATATATATATATATATTATATAATATATATATAATATATATTATATAAATATATATATATATATATAATAAATATATATATAATATATATATTATGATAATATATATATAGTGTATATATATATTAAATTATATATATATATTTATATAATATAATATATATATAGTTTATATAATATTATATATATATATTATATATATAATCTATATATTATATTATAATATATATTAGTGATATGATTAAAAGACTCTCCTGAATTTTCAACAGTATTGTGCTTCTTACTTGTTTTTTTTTACATTAAAGTAACCACATATACATAATGTATATTTTTTTTTCTCAAAATCTCCAATTTTACCCAAGGTTTTACCATAAAAAAGTAAAAACCCAGACCGCGGTGGGTTGGTGGGCAGCTTCTTGGGAAGGTATCCAGTGCAAGCCTGCCTAGTTTCTAGGTAACAACTACTAAACTATTGGTAGCTAACTTACTTTACTAGCTTCCCAGAGCCTCAGATTATGTTGGGGGGACAACAACTGTTTAGAAGTTTTAAATAAATATCAAATTTAACATCATTACTTAATTACTTTATTTAAGTTAGTCTTGATACGTCATTACTATCAATAAACTTTGTAACAAATAGCAATTACCATTTACCCTTACAAGTTATATTTTTTTTCACCAATTAGGAAATCGACATTCTTTCAGAAAGTGGAAATTGGAACAATTGTCTGTATTCCAAATTTATGATTTTCATTTTGCCGAAAATTGTTACCTTATTTATAATAATTTTTTTTTGTCAAATAATAAATACTGAAATGACGATTTTTAAAAGAAAAAAAAACCCACAGGGCTGAGTTTTTTGGTCCGGATTTTTCTCCAACCCTGTTTGGGATAGGGTGTGTAAATAGGAGGGGGTTGAAAGTTGAATGTAGAATAAGAGATAATGGTTATGGGAAGTGAAAGTGCAAAGGGAAATCCGCCGGTGTTGAAGTTATGTTAGATGGTAACAACTGGAACAAGTTGTCTGAGTTTAAATATTATAGGATATTATGTCAGAATTAATTTTTATTTAAAAAGGGAAAGGATTTGATGCAGAAGTGTAACAGGAAAGTCGTTGATCAATGGTGGAGAAGAGTGGCTGGTATTAAAACTGAACATGTTTCTGTTGGATAGTTAAATGAAAATTTAAGTCCTTGAGTCACTAGGCTTTGCGCATGCAGGGAATGTTTCTACTTGGTCGTTGAATGTATTAGATAAGTGTGAAACTTCAGGTCTGGAAAAAGACGAGGTTATAGATATAGCAGTTAACAAATGTTGAATTGAGTGATGGACAATCTTCAAGCGCGAGATTAGGTGTGAGAATAATTTGATAAAATGAGAATGAATGCATATGGAGTTGTGAGCATCATCAGTTGTCGATGTGAAGAAAGAGATAATGGAGAGAAATAAAATGAAGTACATTTAGATGGTATTGGTTAAATATTGAAAAAAGTCTAAAACATTACTCTCGCGGATGCGGTGGTGGTTTAATAACGGATAATGAAACATCGGCGAAGAACGAAGAAAAATATTTGAGCATTGAAAATTTAAATCGTCCTGATATAGCTAAAAATGTAGATAACGAGATGACAGAAGCTTACGATTACCGGCTCCTATACCCTGATGTGTCTTCTCTGAGGAGTATGGTTCTTTAGGCCTCGATCCGTAGTTGAAATCTACATTGACGGAGATTGCCAACAGTTGAGGGTCGCCGTCGCAGCCTCGTGATAACCTCTAGGCAGTGGATAATTTTTCTGACTGCGACGAGTTCTCACTTATTAGGATAAACCGGAACGTAAAAGGGGCTTTTTCTTTTTCGACTTGAGTCATTATTCTATATTTCTGTTCCAGTGATATGCTACACAACCTTTCACCTCTAATCTGGGGCGAAGATAATAATATATCAAAACAAGAAAACACAAACAATTATTATATTTTATATTACTAACTTATATATATTATAGTATATATTATATATATATAATATATATATATATATTATATATAATATATATTATACTAGCATATAATATATATATATATATATATATAATATATAAATTAATTTAACCCCACAGGAAATAAAACAGTTCAACTCTTATATAATATATATAATATATATATATATATCATTATATTATATATATTATATATTTATAATATATATATATATTATATATATTATATATATAGTTATACTATATATACATACTACCTACTCAATTATACCAATCAACAACAAAATAAAATATACTAACATATTAATAATATTTAAGATGTTTTTCATTGCCACTGTAATTACATGATATATGGTTTAGGGCTTAGGCAATATTTCGATTATTTTTCTTCCATTTTTTTTTCTGCTTTTTCAAATTGTTGTGATTCCATAAAATTGCAATATCCGATAATATAAATTCAAAAAATTATCAAGTTCTGTTTTCAAAATAAACGCTTATCCATCAAATTTCATTGCCCACCCACAATTTGGGACATTGCGAATCCACGAATATTCCCACAGATTCCAGACCACCACTGGGGATGCACTATACTAACTATTAGAAAATACATGCCTCCTCCTCTTTTTCATCCTATTCCTCCATCATTCTATATACTTACTTACTCCTCTCTCTATTTCTCTCTCTCTATATTTTTAGTAAGACTATGTTGAAGCATTTGCATAGAAAGAATCTTGGTTTTGGATTGGTCGCAATACTCAAATAGCAGAACAACAATTATTCTATCCATCAATTTGTTTTTGTTTCTAACTGCTAGCACTATTAATATTCGCTCAAAACTAAAAAAATTAAAGAGAGCCAAAATTGCTGAACGATATACCTATATAACATACACCCACTCATACACCTCATAATACTATATATATATATCATATTAATTTTAAACTATAACTAACTCATTATATATAATATATATAATATAATATAATATATAATATATATTATAATACCGCCCTAGTCATATAATATATTACACAAAACCTACCCCATATATATATATATATATAATATATATTATATTATAATACTATACACAACACAGAACCCCACCCACCCACACGACACACCAAAATCCCCCAATACCAAACTCGATCACATAACATAATATCCCCCTATATATCTACATTATATATATACATATAATATATAATATATATAATATATATATATATATAATATATATATTATATATAGTATATATATATAATATATTATATATAAATATTATATATAATAATAATATATATATATATTATATATATATATAATATATATATATATATATATACTATAATTATATATATAATTATAAATTAAAAATAATATATATATATATATATATATATATATATATATATATATATATATTATATATATAATATATATATATATTAATATATAATTATTATAATATATTATATATATAAATATAGTATATAATACTATAAATATATATATATATAATATATATATATATATATATAAATATATATAAATATTTATATATGATAATTATATATTTAATTTATTGGAAGAAAATCCTCTGGAAGGAGTAAGGGGAATGCTCAAACTATAGAAATAATTGAAAAAGGAATTGTAATTTCGTCTTTACCTCGATGAAACAGATAGATTCAGCTTGATGGGAGAGTGAAGGGAAAACACTTTCGGAAAAATATCCTGCACTACAATAGCAAAAAGTATAGAAAGAGTAAGTGAACATGTGAATAGGTCAGAAGACCTGCTTAGTAGAAACAGAATATTTGAGGCTATATAGGAATATTAGCTATGCGCAGGAACAGGATAATTAAGTAGATATGAAGGAAGATTTTGAACGCAATGTTGGATAAAAAAAGATCAGCAGGCTATAGATTGGAATATACTGAATATTTCATATGAACATTGCATCAATCAATGGAGAGACGAGATTTATGATTTGACATCGACCAAATCGGCAAGCTTTCCGGCCACAACATCGACAAAACAAGCAGTTAGTGAGCTCGATTATTGGTGTAGTTCGAAGGAAATGCGAGGAAGAGGTGTGATAGTGCCCATATTTAAGAGTAAAGGTGATAAAGCTGAAAAAGTCGAACTGTATAGAAACTGTAAGGGAATTAGCTTATTGAGTGTTATAGGGAAGACATATGCTGGTATTTTGGTTGAAAGAGTATACCGAGTAACTGAGGTACTGATTAGCGAGGTACAAGGGGCATTTAGAAGTGGTAGATGATATGAGGCTCAAATTTTTACAGTGAAGCAAATGATTTAGAAAATGAGAGGGAAAATGAGCAAATTGCATTTAGGCTTTATGGACTTGCAAGAGGCGCATGGCAGGATTAATGGGGAAGCTCTGTGTCAGGTATTAATGATATATTGTGTTAGTGGTAGTCTTATGAATGGTATCAAATGTATGAATGTTGATATGAAGCGTGTGTAAGAATAAATGAAGCAGAGAATGAATAATATAATATTAATGAAGTGAGGCGAGGATGTGCTATGTCTCCTTGGTTATTTAATTTGTATATGGATGGTGTTATGAAAGAATTAAAGGGGGTGGTGGCAGGGGAGGGCGTTAGACTGATTGAGAATGGAAAAAAGTGGCGGTTGCCCTCTTATTGTACATTGGTGATTTGGTTTTGTGTAGCGATCTGAAGAAAGTTTGAAAGGATTGGTGAAGGGGTTTGGCAGGTTGTATAACAGGAGGGAAGGGGGGTGGCAGTAAATGCAGATAAAATTAAGGCGATGGTGATGGGTGAGGCAAGTAAACAGTGTGAAATTATGTTGGAAGGTGAGCAACTAAAAACAAGTTTAAATATTTAGTCTATATGCCAGATGAAATGGAACGCATGATGCAGAGTTCAGCAGGAAAGTGGCAGGTGCCGTTAAATCCTTGTTGAGTGCAAAGGAACTAAGTCTTGTGTGCGCTAGGGTCCTGCATGAGGGTTTGCTATTACCGGTGTTAATGTATTGAAATACATAGTAAAGCTATGATGTGGAATAAGAGCTATAGATCTAATGTGTAGTCTATTCATGTGGATAAGCTTATGGGTGTGTTAGTTGTGAGAAGAGTTTATTTAAATGAGGAATGAGGGTATTATTGAGCTGTGCGATATGATTAAATGATTAGAGAATGAATGAGAGAATATTAAGATGGTTTGGTCATGTACAAAGAATGTATGATAGTCGGTTGGTCAAGCAGATGTATCGTAGAGAATCTGTGGGAATTGACCGACTGGG
>JABUQX010027338.1:0-2500 GCA_015478945.1 Trachelipus rathkii | reverse complement strand
TAAAATAAATGAGTTAGATTTTTCATACATACAAAATGAGGAGATAGACATACATACTAAATTTAACTGCTTTTTAGACTCCCTAAACACGAGCTATCATGATTCTTTCCCAATAAAAACCAAAAGATTAGGCCCAAAAAGGATTAAGAATCCGTGGATTACACCTGGTATAATAAACTCTATAAACCAAAAGCATAAACTCTATAGAAATTATAAAATAGGCGTCATACCTTTTCAATTATATAATAATTATGATAAACAATTAAAAATCGTCTTGAAGAAAGCAAAGAGGAAATATTATACAAATAAATTTAATGTAGCATATGATGATTCAAAAACTACATGGGGTTTAATTAACAAATTAGTCAACAAAAATAAATCAAAAACAATCAAAATAAACGAACTAAAAATAAGAGGAGAAATAATTAAAGGACAAAAGGAAATTGCCGACCAACTCAATAAGCACTTTGTAAGCATTGGTAAGCAAACTGCGGTAGGCAGGCCTCCAAGTCAAACCGCATTTGAGACCTTCATGGGACAGTGTGGCTCTCGCTTCTCTTTTCAAAATATTGTGGCTTCAGAAGTCAAAACGATAATCACTGAACTAAAAAATAAGAAATGCGATCTTTTTACCATTCCAAACCACATTTACAAAACAATTGCCGACATAATTGACTCTCCTTTAAAAGACCTCTTTAACATCTCCCTTCACACGGGAATTTTCCCAGAAATTTTAAAAGTCTCACGTGTCACTCCTGTGCATAAAAAAGGTGATAAAAATGATCCCACAAACTATAGACCGATCTCAATTTCACAAACGATTAGCAAATTATTTGAAAAATTACTGTTGAAGCGCTTGACAGAATATCTTAATATGAATAACATTCTTAACGACCTTCAATTTGGCTTTAGGAAAAATAGGTCTACAACTGAGGCCCTTGTTTGTATGACGGAAAAAATATATGAAAATATAGAACACAAAAACTCATCTGCGCTTATTTTATTGGATCTTTCAAAAGCATTTGATACAATAGATCATCGTATACTTCTGAGAAAAATGTATAAAATGGGAATTCAGGGAAATACACTACAATGGTTTAAAACATATCTAGAAGGAAGATCACAGTATATCAAATTGGGTGAAATACGCTCGGATAAACTGCAAATAAATTGTGGTGTTCCACAAGGATCTATACTTGGCCCTTTACTATTTACTCTTTATACTAATGACATATTTAACTCACACGATTCTTTCATGGTTGCTTTTGCCGATGACATATCAATATTAATAAGTGATAAAGATCCAAACATCCTACCAGAGAAAACGATAGACACATTAAATAAGATTGCAACATGGATCGATTACAACAAACTTACACTAAATGTACAAAAAACTTCATACATTCTTATTAGCAATAAAACTATAACTGATAATTTCAACATAAAAATAAAAGGAGTTGAACTGAAAAGAGACACATATGCAAAAATACTTGGGGTAATAGTTGATGAAAAATTAACATTTAAAGAACATATTAAACAGTTAGTGAGTAAACTAGCAAAGTACATGTATATACTAGTCAAATTAGCAAAATACATTCCTCTATATATACTGAAAAAGATATATAATGCTCATGTGCATCCACTTTTACTATATTGTCTCCCAATATACGGCATAGCAAATAAATCAGTTATTCAACCGCTTATAACTATGCAAAAACGTTTTATACGACTTCTAAGCGCTGCTAGAAGCTTCTATGATCATACAACACCTTTATTTAAAAAACTTAAAATTCTGCAGTTCGAAGATCTGTTAAAGCTATCTCTTTTAAAAGAGCAGCATAAGATCATACATAATAAAGCCTGTAACTTATTGTTAACTAATTATCAAAATAATCAAAACCGAAGAAGTAGGGCACTACGAAATAGTTCACATATCAACCCCCCTTTATTTAGATTAGAAAAAGCTAGACAAGCAGCTAGCTATAAAGGTGCTAAACTTTATAACGAATTACCGCATAATTTAAAAAATGAAGAATCCTTAAAAGCATTTACATTTAAAGTCAGAAAACGTTATATAATAAATAAGCTATTATTATTATTATTATTATTATTATTATTATTATTATTATTATTATTATTATTATTATTATTATTATTATTATTATTATTATTATTATTATTATTATTATTAGTAATACTAATGTTAATAATATATTATTATATTATTATTATTATTATTATTATTATTATTATTATTATTATTATTATTATTATTATTATTATTATTATTATTATTATTATTATTATTATTATTATTATTATTATTTTTATGATTGATTATAATTGAAATTGTAATTGCGATTGTAATATAATCGTGATTGTAGTTGTACTTACGATGACATTATTATTGAAGTGGCGCACGAAAACGCGAAAGCGTTTAATGATAATGCGAAAACGCGGTTAACACCCAGATCTTCCTGATCCTCGAACGAAGCATACG
>JABUQX010027337.1:27500-37433 GCA_015478945.1 Trachelipus rathkii | reverse complement strand
AATATATATATATATATATATATATAATTATATATATATATATATAATATTAATATATATATATATATTAATATATAGTATAAATATATTTTAGACATGTGATACCGATAGTTATCCGCGGATCGGTAGTACGGCGCCAACATATATTTTTGATGGTTTATCGGTTAAATCGGTTAAAATTTGCCGTAACTTAGCCGCAGACGGCTTTACTTTTGGTTCCCTCGGTGAAAAAATTATGAGAAACTTTTAGATTTCAATAATAAATCTAGTTTCGTATAGATACCTAGTACCAAGTTATTGTTTTCTTTTCCCTTGATTTTCCTTTTTTAACTAAGATTTTTTTAGCCGTTTTTCCAAACTTTTTTGGTCCTTAGGCATAAAAATTTAACACTATTGGACAGGCCATTATTATAATTTATACAGGTTTATCTTCACTTTTTTATTTGATCAATAGTATTTTTTTTTTTTTTACAATTTCGTCTGATGGAGTGTGAGAGTGCGACTACGCCGTGAGTTGTTTTTAAACTTTTCTGGAATTATCATATTTTAGATAATTTGCTGTTTAAACTAGCCGGTTTACTCGTTTTTTTAAATTAGTTTTAAGCCGTTACAAATAAAATTTTCCTCATCTTTGCGTTTTTGTCTATTTGTTTCGTGTCCGGTTTTTTTTTTTTTTTTTTTTTTTTTTTTGTGATTGTGTGTGTGCGTGTATGATAGCAGATTTGGACAGGCGTGTGGCTTTCTTTGACTTTACCAACATCAATACATTATTGGCTTGCACTCTAACTCTTTATCCAGGGAATACTACCTCTCTAACTCTAACCTAATTTTATTGCTCTTGTCTGAACCCAGATGGCTAAAGACTTCAATCCTTCAACTCGCTTTAATATATCCAAACTAATTAAACCAACTATAACTATTCTATAATTCCGTGGAAGGCGTTGGGGCTGGAGATGTGCCTATGTAAATATAAACACTTCCCTATAACACGGTCTCGGAAATCTCGAAGTCTCCTACTTCATGTTCGTCTGGCTAAAACTTCTATCCTTCTGACTACAATATTCTTATGCTTCTGCTACTGTTCTCCCTAAACAGAACCAATTTTCATGCCCTCTTTTTTGTACCTTACTATCTCACAACTGTTATATCTTCTCATTTTCAAATACTGAGAACGTCCTTCTATATTAGCGGGATTTCATGTACACAAACTTGAAAAAATTGTTGAGGTTATTTTCCTCTTCGTACTGAGTTTTAGTTTTTATTTGGGGGAGGCCCGAGATCCAGTTCAGCTATTCTCAACGATCTGGAACAATCTGAACCAAGTCTACCTTAAAGGGTAAAGGCAACCCCTACACACCATTCCGAATCGTCCCAACCGATCTTGAAACACACTTGACCTATGTTCAACCCCACCACTATCTCCAAATCTCCTCTATAAATTACGATACCTTCGCTCCTATCCGGTAAATCTGACCACAACCTTATATCACTAAATTTTAATACTTTCTCGTGCGCTAACGATGTTCATCCTGCCCTACTCGTTTTTTTTCTGGCACTTTGATGGGGCCAATTGGGGGCATAAGAGCGTCTCATGTTTCTACGCTTAACTATAATTGAAGACTGCTTATGACTCTTAAGGAGGCTCAGATTCTGTATCACCGATAAAGTGGGAACTGTAATGGTGAGGGATTGAGCAGGTTCATTCCTTACGGACTTAAATTCTTTTTTCTACTTACAAAATCCATGGTTTCATCTTGCTTTTCCTGGCCATTCCAGCTAGAGACCATATGACTTATGGGTGTTATTGAAAACAAATTCTCCGTTCTCCCCTATCCTCTTTGCCAATTTTCATTCATAGAAAATCGTTGTCAGGGATACTCCCTCTTCGAACCAGCAAAGGGACTTTCAGTATTTAAACGAAAAGCGCTTGACCTCCTTTTTCCCACTGACAAATCTCTCTGGCCTCCTGCCAAAAAACATCTCTAAAACCTCTGTAAATCATCCTTTCCTCCTCTATTCGCTCTTATGATTCTGTTGTTAATACCCAAGCCTGGAAAAGGCCAATTTTTTGGGCCTCCTATTTTCCTCTAAGTTCAACCCGGACGATTCTGGTATTCCTCTTCCTCCTCCTTTTCCTCTCAGGCGGTCCTATGCCTTTACCTGTCATTTCAATTGATCGGGTGCATGAGCTCCTGAAAAATCTTATGAACGTTTAGGAAGGCGAGGCCTGGATGGCATTCCTCTCCAAGTTTTGATGAGGGAGTGTGCTTTCCTGCTGACCCCTCCCCTCATTCAACTATATTCCTATCCTCAATATAGACTTTCCCCATGTTTGAAGCGCGATAGTCCCAACCATTCCAAAAAAATGATGCTGCTCTGATCTTTCTAAAATTTCGCCCTATAGCTCTCACTGGTATTCTTTCTAAAGATCTTGAAAACTCCTTCTCAAACTCTCACTTGTTAAGATCATCTGCAATATCTTTTCCTTCTTTTCTTAAGTACAGTAATGAGAATAAATGATCGAAAGTATATTGCCTCAGAGTTCTACTATCTTAACCGATTTATGGTTCTTCCTCCCTTAGAAACTACGGAGAAAAACTTGTCTTGGTGGCGGTACAATCCAAAGCAATGACGGGTATGCCACACCGTCACTGCTCTTCCAAGTTCCCCCTTTGGGTTTCTTCTTCTCTTTGCTTACTTCTCTTAGCTTTCTTTCAAATCGCTCAATATCGGCTGTTGTTGATGGCGACTTCTTCTGTTTCTGTCAATAAGTGATGTCCTCCAGGGTTCTTGTATCTCCTGACTTTATTCCTGCTTTTCTTCAATGATCTTCTCACCTGCCACAATCTAACTACTATCCACTCATATATCGATGACTTACCCTTCATTCTTCAACTCATATTAATTCTGCTCCCTTCTTTACTTCTTCTAGAATTGCTTCTCGCTAATTCTTCCGATCTATTCTCGCCTTCATCGAGGATTAGAATTTTTAGGGGGTTGGGTCCGTCTCAAGCTTGTGAAATAATCTCAAAAAACCCAACTTCTACAAAATCTCCTCTTAAACACTTAAACCTTTCTATCTCCTTCGACTGTTCTGTCGCTCTCTCCTCGTTACAATATAAACATCCTTGGCCTTAACATAAACAAAAAAATGTTTTTTTGAAAAACCTCAAATCACAGTGTTGATAGGGTGGCTTCAAAGAAACTGTGAGTTCTGTTTAGAGTCTAAGACTTTTTTTTCCTCTTCTCATTTACGTCACCAGTATACAAGGTTCGATGCCGCCCTTGTATGGAGGTACTGCTCTCATATCTCGGGGCTGGGCTCTGGTTTCATCCGGCTTTTGATAGGTCGAAGTCACAAGCCAAAAGGACTTAGTAAACTGTTCTTACTTTCTAGTTCACGTTTGGACCCTTTTAATTTAAAGGCCAGATGTTGGTGCCTTTTATCCCTTTTCTAGGGTTACTGTAGAGCAATGCTCGGAGGAAAGCATTCCACTCGGCGTACCACCACCTTGTACGATCGCCCTCGTAGCACAAGGGGTGCTGTGTAGGCAATGGGAGTTTGTGTTGCGATGTTAGTAACGTCCATACTGTTCCTGGAGTGTTCTTCTTTTCCATGCCACCTCTGTTCTTGTGGAATTCTCTTCTTATCTTGTCGTTTCCGTACTCAATTTAATTTCCTCTCCACCTTAAAGCCTGCGTATCATGTCGCTCATCTGCGTCAATTTGCGTTAGATGGATTTCTGAGGCGTTCAACACCACTCCTTGAATAGGTTCTCCCGTGGCGGCGGTGACCAACTGTAAAAAAAATAAATAAAAAAAGGTTACTAATAAGAATTCCTTAAAGCTAGCTGAAACCCACAAGAATGGCACCCCGACGGTGAACCACATCTAGAATGCATTAAAATAGCATAACGAGGAGCTGCTCGTTGACAAAAAAAAAAAAAAAAAAAAAAAAAAAAAGACAGAAAGTGGAAAGCCGCCTTTATCTGCAACCCCTCGGCAAACAGCACTGATCAGTGACGAATGGTGGCTTTTCAGCAATCAAACCTACTGAGATGAGGATTTGGTTATGTTAGACTTTGATAAGTTCATGCCGAAATTGCAGTTGACATTTTCATTCACCTTCCAAAGGAATCCACACCAGGGACCTCTCGTAAAAAACGGAAGAGACAGTCATCAAGGAGCAAAGATAAGTCAAATTTGCAATCTGTGAAAGAGAGATGAGGCTCTACGAAAAAATGAGATGCTGCCCACAAAAGGAGAAGAGAATCCTTTCATGCAAAGTGGCATGAAAAATGGAGGCAAGGTTTTCATTATTTATCAGGCCTTGCAGGCAATAATTATCAGACCTCCTTCATCAGTCGATAAAAGCGTTATTAAGTGCTACTAGGTTAGAAAGGGAATGTAAACACCCCCAAAAAGGAACTGTCTCTCCCAGATATTAGTGAGAAGCTTAATGTTTTTAGCATCACAATTGTGAATACTTGAATCTTGAGTATTGAATGATATCTATCTTAAAGGATATTTTATTATTGTCATGTTGAGTTAATAGCGTTTTTTAGTTTAACTTTTGGCTGATTAATTGAGGTCTCTTCTTTCATGATTTTTATTCTTTATATTGTTATGAGTTAATTTATGTAAATTTGTAATTATGTAATAATGTAATAACTAGTAGCTAAACTTGTTAATACTTACTTGAAAATGAAATGGAATATTTTTTAATAAAACACAAACATAAAAAAGTTATAATAATTATATTTGCAATTATTAATTCCTTAAAGGTACTATTTTAATTTATAAATAAATATAACTTGGGCACAACCAAATATGAAATTAATGACTCTAAGTATTGTTTGTACAGCGAATGCAATCTTGAGTTGCCTAGCAGTGCACAAATGTTCGATCTATTACTGTGTATTTATTATACAATTACCACCCACTTATCGGTTAACGTATTCGTATCGCACCGTAAAAAAAAGTAAGTATCGGTATCGTATCGGCTCTTTTCTAGATTCGCGTTACATCCCAATATATAATATATATATATATATACTATATTATATCTATAGATATATATATATATATATATATATATATTATATATATATAATATAATATATTATAATAATATATATATGAAATGGACATTATAAGCTGGTTGACTCCGTTAAGTATCTAGTTAGGTTTAATTTAGGTTAAGTTTGTTAGGTTAAGGTGGTAGGTTAGGTTAGGTTAGGTTTGGTTAGTTAGTCAAAGTTAGGGTACCCAAAAATTTAATGTAATTACCCTAAAATTATTAAAATAACTGATATTATAATGGTAAAATAAGTAATGATCAACAGCTTATTAAATAGCCTTATATATTATATAATATATATATATATATATATAATATATATATATATATATATCCATAATATAATATATTATATATATATATATATATATTATATATATATATATATAATATATATATATATATTATGTATTACAGTTAACACCACCACTCACGGGGAGAGTCCTACTCCAGGATGGTGTGTACTCAATTTGCGTCTGAGAAGACGAAGCTAAGGTATTGGAGAGAAAGGTGACATTCTATATTTCTATAGATCTAAATTACATCTATCACAATTGGAGATGCGAGAAACACGTATCTTAATTCAGTTATGTTTCATACATCATTTATTTATTCCTTTTAGGAGCAAAAAAATTATTTTCTTTAAATTCTATAAAATTTGATCGAAATTTGGGTTGGTGTCATTATAATAATCAACTTTAAAATGGCTATATCTGCCATCACTTCTAGTTTCCACAATATTACTAAAGTCAAATAATCCTTTGGTCATACCATTAACATCTAATTTCGTTGAAGAATCCTATTTTCCTTCATCATTGGAGCATTCTTTTAGCATTTTCAAATCACTTTCTAAACAATTTATCTTTGGAACTTTATTTGAAAAACCTATTAGATTAGCGCAATTTGCAACACCTTATTCAATTACCGCAAAAACTTTTCTTACATTTTCTGGAAAAAGAATTCATGTTGTTTTCCAAATGTTCAAATATTTTCCAAGTGAAATACGAGATTTTAGCAACTAAAGTAGTTTCAATTCATCAAAGCTGGAGTAGGTTGTGAGCTCTTTCTCCAGACCAGACCCGTATTAGACTGCTTGGCATTTCTCCAAATAATACATCCTTCACAACAAAGTGAGTTTCAATGGTTGTATTTTGCAAGCGTATGGGCTTACATATATCATATATATAATATATATAGTATAATAAATATTATATATATATATATTATATATATATATATATATCTATATAATACTAATATATATACTATACCCACATACTATATATAATATTATATATATATATATATATATATATATATATATATAATATAATTATATATATAGGACAAAGTTTACTTAACGGCCCACACAGAGATACACGGGATGCCTCGGATCAAGAAAAAAAATTTTCTACAGTAGCAATCTATGATACATAGAATAATGTTTCTGAGGTCGAAATGAAATTATTTTATTTATTTATTTTTTTTTTAACCGTTGAACAATAACGGGTCCGAATTATACAATTATATTATTTTAAAGCCGAGTATCTACACGGCAATGATCGTTTGTAAGGGGCTCGAGCCACGGGAACACAGGGGAGACGTTTTCCAACCCCCGTAGGGGAGGGGGGCAGAGAAACCCCCGCGACACCCAAATACCAAAGACGGAAGGCGTTCCGGGAGGACCCTCCCCGAGGGGGTGGGAAATAGTTCCTACCGTAGTTACCCCGGCAAGCAGCGAGAGCCCCAACTCCTGCATCGGTGCGGTATACCCTTGGGGTGGTATTCTTTTAATTAAAAAAAAACAAAACAAAACAGTACTAGAAGACTCTATATGTTGTAACGACGAACGTTATTAAAAGGTCTTAAAAAGAGTTTTGCTCCTCATATTACTATAATTATTTACAATAATCTTTTTTTTTCTTTTTAACATTTCTTACCATAAGATATTATTTACCAGGACTCCAATGTATTCCTTTCGCATGTAGCTATTGTAGTTTTTGCAATATGATTTTTTTTCATCTTCCACCCTTTGTAAAACGCTCTATTTATGTATACAATAAGAGGCAACCCTGTGAAAATTTTTTTGCATCAGCTCCGTTCCTTGGCGCGCTTAAGTAACTTTACCCCTAATACGTCGTTAATACTATTATATACTATTAATATATATATATAATATATATATACTATATATATAATATATATATATATATATTATATATAATATAATATATATAATATATATTAATAATATATATATATATATATTATATATATACTCAATTAGTAAATCTACTTATGACGTAGAGTTATTTTTAAGATTTAGTTTTCCCTTGGTGTAAATTGGCGAATTTTTTTTAAAATAATATTCCATAGGGTGTCGATGTAATATTAGAGAGGGTAACGTTAAGTTTTTTAATTTTTTTAAAATTTTAATTTTATTTTTACAAATGAACTAGAAGACTAAATAATTCGAGTTACTCGTCATTATGTTCGGGATTTTTTGTGCTGAGCACATTCCCGACAAATGAACGAGCAACCTACAATATTAATAAACAAATAAGAATATATTATATATATATATATATATATATATATATATATATATATATATATATATATATATATATATATATTATATATATATATATATATATATAGATTATAATATATACTATAAATATTTATATATAAAATAAAACTTAATTAAAAAGGTACAATATGAAAAATTAATGAATTAAAATTAACATTAAAACTTGGAGCGTGGGATGACACTAATTTATATAAATAAAATATCGGGACGGGACGAATTTTAATATCACTTGGGACAAACGAGCTTTCGTCTAGGATTTCCTAGACTTTTTTCAAGTTAGAGAGAGAGACTTATGTTGGGGAAAGGAAAATGATTTATAAATAGACTATTTTTATTGAGGATTTTGGTTGGTTTGCCAAATTTGTTTTTAAGTGTGGTGAATATTTGGAAGATATAAAATTGCGTTTTGCCCAAATGAATCAAGGCCAAACTCACCGTTTTTGTTTATTGAATTTGGGTGTCTATATATTATTTATGGATTCTATATTTTTCTTTTCTGTGCGTTGTTAGCAGTTTTAAGTACGGAGATGTTTTTGTATATCAATGCGTGTGTTGTGTTGGGTTTCCATTAATAAAAACATCAAACGAACTTCTTCCCTAGCTCCATAACTTTTACCCAAAGATAACACTTTACCCTAAAACACTCCCCTTTTAAAAACGCCCCACATTCAACAACCCACAAACCAATTGCATTTTACAAAATCCCTTTCAATGATTGCCCTTCCAATATACATAGAGAAACTATACAATCTAAAAGACGCACCCAAACAACATATCTATATCTGCCTCACTCATCACAGAAGCCCCAACGACAAACATAGCATTGATAATACAAAACATTCCTACTTTAAAACTCTAACAACACACAGAAAAGAAAAATAATAGAACTCCATCTATATATATAACACCCAAAATTTCAATAAACAAAAAGGATAATACTGTTTCTTTTTGCAAAACGCAATTTATTAATTTCGAGCACGAGTCTTATATTCATGAACTTTCAAAACCAACCAAAATCCTCAATAAAAATAGTCAATGTATATATCATTTTCCTTTCCCCAACATAAGTCTCTCTCTCTAACTTGAAAAAAGTCTAGGAAAACCTAGACGAAAGCTCGTTTGTCCCAAGTGGATTATTAAAATTCTCCCCCGTCCCCGATATTTTTTTATATAAATTAGTCTTCCTCCACGCTCCAAGTTTTAATGTTAATTTTTAATTCATATAAATTTCACTAACCTTTTTAATTAGTTTTCTTTTATATATATAATATATAATATATATATTAATATATAAAATATATATATATATATATATATATATATATATATTATATATATATTATATAATAATTATATATATATATATATATATATAAATATATATATATATATAATATATATAATATAATATATAATGTATAATGTATAATTGTCGGGAATGTGCTCAGCACAAAAAATCCCGAACATAATGACGAGTAACTCGAATTATTTAGTCTTCTAGCTCATTTGTAAAAATAAAAAATTAAAATTTTAAAAAAAAAATTAAAAAAAAACTTAACTTACCCTCTCTAATATTAACATCCCCCACCCTATGAATATTATTTAAAAACTTCGCCAATTACACCAAGGGAAAACTAAATCTTTATATATATATAATATATATTATAGATTATATATATATATATTATATATAATATATATATAAATATATACATATATACATTAAATATATATATTATTATATATATATAATCTAATATATTAATATATACTAATATTATATTATAAGCATTGGAAATATTTATAAAACCACCCCTTGAAAAAGTGCCAATAAAAAAAAGTTTTTCAAGAGCATTTCAAAACAGTTTAAAACTAACTCATAAATGATCAACGCCCTTTAGAATACCTCTACACACACCTATATTATATATATATATATAATTATATATAAATATATATATATATATTATATATATATATATATATATATATTTATATATTATATATATATATATATATATTAATATATATTAAAATAATATAATAAAATATATATATAGATATATATATAGATAATATATATATATATTATAATATATATATATATATAGAATTATAATATATATATAATATATATATATATATATATACTATAATAATAATATATTATACTCATCACAGTTTCCCATATAACTGTGGGGTGGTATCCGTTGCAGATCCAGAAAACTCAAATAGATGTGCTCTTCTGGACTGTTCTGAA
>JABUQX010027337.1:20000-22500 GCA_015478945.1 Trachelipus rathkii | reverse complement strand
TATATATTATATATATATATACTCGTACCTACCCTATAGAGGGTACCCCCATGATTATTAATCCCCACCTTTGCTGGACCTGAGAACAAAAAAACAATTTATCCGGACAGGGAATCAGCGGATGCGTATATTCCCATTACACCTCTAATAAAATATATATATATATATATTATATATCTATATATACATATATATACTAATATATAAATATATATATAATATAGTAATATATTATATATATATATATAATATATATATAATATATTATATAATTTATATATATATATATATTTTGAGTCAAATTTTTGAGGTGAGATTTGGAAATCTTTTCTTTTAGTTGTTTATTTTGAAATGTCAAAAATGTCAAATCATTCACAAGAAGAAGAGTCGGCATTACTTCATACAGATAGTACTCAATCAGTGACGCCGAGCTGCGTCCTTTTTTAATTACGTAATTTTATTATTTAAGTCACTATGATGTTGTATCTATGTCTCGCAGATCAGTTCTCAGATTATAATAATATACTTGCTATATATATATATATATATATTATATATATATACATATATATATATATATAATAGTATACTATATAATATATATACTATATATATATATATATATATATATATAGTATATTATTTACTTCATATATATTTATTATGATACTCTATCTAATTGTGCGCATCAGTCTCCTACCTTTTGTAGCACGAATCACCTTCCTAGTACATATATAGTATCTCACCTCTCAATCCCGACACTATACTTCTCTCAATAGCCCTCCGGCTACAGTTTGGAGTTTATCTACCTTGGGGCAAAATTTAAAACTCCACAAACTAGCTGTGAATCTAAATTCCAATCTATCTTCTGTGTCGCTCCTTAATCAGTGATAATGCATTTACACTTATATACATCTATACGAAATTATCTAATATTGTAGTCCACACTCTAACGCTCTTTTGATCACTGCATGGAGGGGAATAAAGCACGTTTAAAAGTATAGTTAATAATATATATATACCCTATAATATATATATTATAATAACAGTCACAACTTCAGTTATAACAAAAGTATGTAGTAAGCTACACTCTCATTTAAGTTATGATCTCTGCTCACACAGTGAGTAGTAGTAAGTATATATGCTTAATAATACTGCGCTGTCACTTGGCTACACAATAGATTTTTCGAAGGTGGGGCCTACACACTCACACTAAACATATACATCTTATATCTTATATAACTCGTGACTCTACAAATATATCACCTAAAATCCACATAAATATTTTTTATTGGCTGTAGCCCCTCAGCCCCCCCCCCTCTTTTAAGCCGGCATCCCAAAAAACCAGCGCCATACTCTACACATATCATTCCGTTTCAGTCTGTAGTGTTTATTTCTGCCCCCATGTTTAGATAAAACTTCAACTGTGACATACTCATGATATTAACTCCGTGCGTCTCGTCTTCCATAGCGCGCGATCGTGATACGCCGGGCGTCCAAGTCTCTGAGCGTGCGATATCTACATATGCAACTCATATCTTAAAGTTGCTGCGGTTATATCCATATATATTTAATAAGAATCGATCGTGTTTCTCCCTTACGGCTCTACGATTATGAACGTACAATATCTGCACTCACAATACATCAATATCATTATACTCTTAATATGAGTACGCACATCTCCATCTTAGTGATCCTACCTAGCCTAAACAACTACTAGTCCACCAGTATAATCCGTCTCAATCTTTAGCTTATAATAGTATTATATTCGTATTCAATCCTTAAACTTTTATCTCCTATATCGTCAACTTATTCCCTTATAAATATCTTATAATATCACACTAATTATATCACACACACTATAAACATTATATATATATATATGAACATTACTATGTATACCATAGTCTATTAACTACAGCATATTAAACACGCAACAACATCACAATAATCCATATATTCACATATATATCACGACATAAAATCAATCAATCTCATATTAATAATCCAAAATATTACACTTAACTATTCAAAATTAATATCAATACATAACAATATTCGACTTTCACATAAGCTAAATGTTTTTTTTATTATGAAAAAATCAATAGGCTAAATGTTTTCTAATATGTGTGATATTGACAATCCCCTCTTGAAACAAAAATAGAAGGAAATAAAGCGAAAACAAACACCAACGAACCATGGTTTTAAGGTGAAGCTCTTACTAGCAGTGCCCATCATCTATCCATCATCTGAATCTCCATTAGCATCAAATTAGTGTAGACATCACACAACAACAAACGTGTAAAGAGAAAAGCCCAAAAAAACAAACTGCACTAGGAAGACACAAGACCGAAGGGCAAACCGAGTGCACACGACCTCCGTTCGTCTCAATCTGAGCACGGGGAAGAGGCATGAGAACAACACAATGCACACATTCACAAAAAATCTGGCGTGCACACCAACGACCAAAAAAATTCTTTACTTCACTCTCAAAGATTGT
>JABUQX010027337.1:0-2500 GCA_015478945.1 Trachelipus rathkii | reverse complement strand
AGGGTATCCTCCACTCTCATCCATTCTCCATCATTCTAACTCTATTCCTTGTCATCCCTACCTCTAAATTCTTTCAGAACCTCATCCATATACAGATTGGATTGCCAGGAAGACATACCACATCCCGGTTCCACTCCGCTAATAGTATATTAAAATAAACACTTTCGACTCTATTTTTATTTCTACACACGCTTCACTATCGGTCATACATACTTTTTGATTCTATTCCAGAGCTACGAAACCAACACCATATCAGCTAACAACTGCCAATAGATTCCCTATTAATCCGTATTATACCGCCTGGTGTCGAGAATCCATTAAATCCAAATACCAATTTATTCTTCTCCTCACCTCATTATCCCAATCATTTGTTTTAAAGTGTACAGATTTGATCCACACCATCCTCTACCACTTCTAAACGGACCTTGTTTTTCTTCCCCAAATTAGTTCTTCACTCATTCGACGCACTCTTTCGACCAAAATGATCAAACATATATCTTCCTAACAACACTCAATAATAATTACCCTATAATTCCTACAGTTACCCTTTTCCCTTTACCCTTATATTAAACTGGTCTAATATTGACCTCCTCCAATCTCTCGGAACTATACCCTCCATAAAGTTATTGTTATACAACACAAACCTCCAAATGAATCACCATATATATATATATATATATAATATATATATTATATATAATATATTATATAGTATATATATATATATAATATATAAATAATAAATATATATACGTAATATATATATATAATATATATATATAGGGCCCTATATAATATGGTTTTGTGAGGTGACATCTGAAGAGAGTCTTTTTGAGAGGATTGGTGTAGAAGATTTGGAGGGTGTGTAACCAAGGATGGGTTTGAAGTAAACGTAGATAAGCAGAAGTTATGGTTAGTGGTTATTGAGTGGAAACAGTCCTCAGGTGTGAAGTTATGGCTAGATAGTTGAGCAGCTGAACAAGGTGACTGAGCGTTTTAAATTTTAGGATATTATATGTTGGACGCAAAAGGAACGGATCGATACCGAGTGTAGTAGGTATGTTGTGATTGCAGGAAGCCGCAGGCTGGTTTGCCAATAAAATCCTATCTCCGGATGTAAAGAGTACTAAGTCTTGATGTGCGCATAGTGTCTTGCCGTGATGGTAAGTTGTTACCTGTTTTAATGTATAATAGTAAGACTTACGGTCTCGAAATAAGAGTATAGATCTAAAGTAACAATGTGGTCAGATGGACAATCGTAGGGGACGTGTTGTGCGTGTGAGGAGAGAATGATAAATGAGTGAAATGAACGTATTACAAGTTTGTATTGGTAGAAAAAGGAGGAGTTAAATGAGAGAATAAATGAAAGTAATGTGTAGATGAGTTTGTTCATCGTGGAAAGGATGGATGATGCTCGGTTGGTTAAGCGGATGATATATGTTGAGTGAGCATGTGTGGGAATCGACTGCTGCAGAGACCGAGAAAAAGTGATTATGTTCAGCAAAAGCCAATTTCTGGAGGAGGAAATGTGATTGGCAGGGGCGAGAAAAAAGTGCATACAATAGGAGTAAATGGCAGGGTTTTGTGAGGGTGTATAGGTTGTGGCCCACCAGGGCCAGGGGATGGTTCCTTCATTGGCTAGATTCCACCTCCAAGGTCCGTTCGCAGGTCCCGTGAAGCTCTAGGGTGGATTTTCTGTGCGGTGCGATCCCATAATAGTATAAAGGAAGGAAGGCTGGGCTTTTTCATTTCGACTTGTGCTCATATTCTGTCCTCGCTACTTTTCTTGCTTCTGGTAAATATTACGCCACCTTACCCAGTTCTTTGGGGGAAAAAGGTGGTTGATGATGATGATGATATGATGATGATGATATAGTATTACGGTTTAATACTAATATATATATAGTATATATATATAGATATAGTATATATATTATATATATATACAATATATATTATATTCAAAGATAAATGAAATATTTTGAGTTGAACCAAGAAATTCTATAAACATTTTATAAAAAAACAATAAATCAACAATACTTAAAAAAAATTTTTAATAAGAAAACTAAAAAATATTGCAGTTAAAGATCGTCAAAAAGTCACTTGCAGAGTACCAAGCACATAGTACCAAGTACAAAAGGCTCAAGTAACAAGTACAAGTATCAAGATACAGTTGGGTTTTAAGAAACGCAAGTTAACAAGTACAAGTACAAGTACTCCAAAAAAATGTACTTAAGTCAGGTACAAGTACTTGTACTTGAACCCAACCCTGGTAGGTGGGTTTGTTAGGGTATGTTGTTGATTGTGTTAGCTTGTGTGTTTTGTGTGTGTGTAGGCGTGTGTGTCGTGTGTGTGTCGTGTGTGTTGGTGTGTGTGTGTGGGTGTGTACTATGGTGTGTGTTGTGTGTGTGTGTGTGTGTGTAGTGTGTGTGTTGGTGTTTGATGACTCGAAATTAGACTAACAAATTATCTTTTAAAATTTGTCTTCTATAACCTTTTT